>JAOPJI010074207.1:0-10170 GCA_027122695.1 Merluccius productus | reverse complement strand
TGTGTGTGTGTGTGTGTGTGTGTGTGTGTGTGTGTGTGTGTGTGTGTGTGTGTGTGTGTGTGTGTGTGTGTGATACACACTCACAGGAAACCAAATTAAAGTGACAAATAGACTCCTTGCGCGTTAAGCAGCGTAAAGTCAATTATTTAGCCGAAAGCCAGTCGAGACATTTTCCGCGACTGCAGTTTGCGGAGAGACACCGCGATGACGAACGATCACTGAGAGCTTCAAGCGTCGAGTTAGAGACACTAAATTTAAAAACTGTTTGGCCTCCCCCTCCCTCCCCCACCTCTCCAGTCCTCCCCCCTTCATCAACAGCTGAATCTCCCCCAGAAAACAGCTAGGGGGAGGCTAGTCTGCGGCAGTAAATCACATACTATACCGATACGGGAAAAATGAATTCCCACTTTAAATGAACCCTGAAGCGTCCTTTTTCTGAACGGGAAACCATCTGTTGCTTGGGCTATTTTGGGGGTCCCCTCACCCCCCTCCCCCTCCCTCACCTCCCCCATACGTCCACCTCAGGGATGTATGGGGGGGGGGGGGGGGTGAGGGGGTGAGGTAACTGCCCCCCTTCCGTGCATCTCAGGGCAGATTTGTATTACATTTGTAATTCACTACATTGGATATTTTGTTGTTGGTTAGAATCACGGTTGCCGGGGCAACAGATATATTGTAATATTTGGACAGTCATCCGATTACAAATATTAACTTTGAACCATTAGGGTGCACATCTTATATTTATTGGTTTTGTTGGATTGAGGTCGAGGAGGAAAGCGGGCAGAGGATGATTTTTAGGGAGTAAAAGGAAATTTGGGCTAATAAAAGTATTTGCTTCTAATTCTCAGAAGTCGTTTAAGTAAAATTTGACAAAAACAATTCAAAAGCCAACTGCCAGCCAACCTCTCCATAACTGCAGATCTCCAGAAAGCCTTTTTTTATTCTTTGTGTTCATTATGTTGTATTTTTATTGTTTTTTATTATTCACCATACTACTTGATTTTATGCATTTGATTCTACCTACCCATTTTTTATTTTAGATAGTAAACATTTTAGTATGTGAATGGTCTGTATTGAAAAGCACTTCAAATAGATTGTATTATTACTATATTGGACCCACCTTAACGAGAGGGTTTATACTTTCCATAAAGAATACATTATTATTATTATTATGATGATTATTATTATTATTAATATCATCATTATCATCATTATTAAATAATATAATTACATCCACCTGGCATCATTTTCTCTATTTGCTCTTCATTTGCGCTTTTTCCTAAAACATTCACTCATTCTGTTGTCATTGGTTCTTGTTATTTATGGTCTGTGCGCCTCCTCAGGTCCCTGGAAGGAGGATCCGTCTCCTCAAGGTTTCTCCTCCTCTGGGGTTTGGGGAGTTTTTCTCCTTCTCATCTCTCTGAAGGCTTTGGGTTTGAGGAGCCATCTTGAAGCCCAGTGTGGCTGAAGGCCTACACAAATAAAGTTCAATATTACAATCAAATAGTATGTTAACAATAAAGTGCAACATTAGTTAATTTACTTTTATGTATTTTTCTAACTTCTCCAGCCCTGTTCGATGTTATTACTTTTAATCTAGACTTGAATGACATTCTCCTGGACAGTGAACTCTTAAAGAGAGTCATCGGAAAATAAAGAGCCCTCCATCTTGTCTTGTCAAGAACGACTATAATGATGACAATACGATTCTGTATTTACACAGTCTGTCGCCCCTGTGCAACGCTCAGCAATAAGTTAAGAAAGTTAAGATGTGACTTATCGTGTTTTAATTTTGATTTAAGGGCCTTTTCGCGAAGGAATTCAGAGATTTAGAAGTTGAGCCGTGATATTTTTGCAGATAAAAAGTGGAGAGGATACTAACACACATGTTATTGATTTGATCTTCATGATTTACAACAAATACGAGCCCAGGTTCACAGGACAGCAGAAGGAATTTTCCTCTCTCAAAGAAGAGGATTTACTGGACGGTACTTTCCACAGAAATGACTTAATTTCGTTCTGACTTTCAGACTTTTCTGCTCAGGCAGAGAGGAGGACGGCCATAAATCAGCCGTCCTGAGGGCCTGGAGAGTTGAAACCTAAACCACGCCGGGGTTAATGGAAGTTCAAACAAGATTTATTTTAATTGTTCCAATATACTTTTTTACCTCAAACAAAATGTCCTCTGTGTTGACAGTCAACGGTAAATTATAATACATCTGGGCTAAAAGCCTAACGTGTCACCAAACATTTTACACTCTTGTGGAATTAGACGGAGCGGTTAAATGGTGAATGAAAGCCTTTTACTGAGCTGATAAGGACTTTCTAAACCTAAATTAGAGAAACAATCGAGTTTATCTCAAAGTGAGGCCAATGTTCCTCTTTTTATTTAGACAGCAATCAACATAGGCTAGTTAGTCCGTTTTGTTAAAGTTGAAAATGTTATGTATAATAGTAAATGTCCTAATAATAGATTAGTATACAATGTCTTGTATGCTTTATTGTACCCAGCAGTGTGAAAACAGGATATGAATAAAGTAAATAAGGATATAATATAAACGTGTTGTCAAGGGTTAACCGTCTGGCTGACCCTGGGCTGCGTTAGCTCAGTGTGGGGGTCCACTCTCTCTAGTCTTGGTGAGAAATGTTCAGACTGAAGCTAACTCTTAACAGCAGCGTGTCCAGATCAGTCCTAGTTGCTTTTTCCTTCTCCTTTATTTATATTTTCTATGTAGCATGAAGCTACATGACTTGGCCGTACTTAGTCGCAGTTTTTTCTACTTCAAAATAAGGCCCAGACTGGTGTTGTCAGCGCTAAAGTTTGTTTCCCAAGGACCCCAAAAAGTTTCAAGGCCATGACAGCTGTGGAGCGAGAGTTGGCCCAGGACCCACCTGATATTTACTATAGGGTTAGTAAAATAAGCAAAACTGAGTTATTAGCATAACAAAAAGTGAGGGTAAAACATTTCTCAAATCGTTATTGGTCATCAACACAGCAATCAGTCCTCAAACGTTTACCAACTAATGATCAACTGAAAGACGAGGCATGTTATATCTACATTTATCTGTCACGATGGATCGATAGTGTGTTTAACCTGTCATCAATAACCCTTCAGAATACCACACTAACCATTACTGACCAACTGACCCACAATAAATACAAATACTGTCATGTTTCTGCTATCATGACTTCCTTCACACTTTTATTATTACTCTACATTGATATTGTCTGGCACTGTTAAAGTCTCCTGTTATGACCACAATAGCCAACGTTACGTAGACCTGGCCAACGTTTAGATGTAGCCAACAACGCGAGGAGAAGATAATGTTGCATGGACCTATAGTTAACTGAATTAACACAAGCACTCTGTGCTAGCACTAGCAAAACAACGCATGTTGCCATCGACATCCATGTTTGGATGTCGATGGCAACATGCGTTGTTTTGCTACACAAAATCAGTTCCACTTTCACTCTAGACAAATAATGGCCAAGAAATACAAGTTTGTAGACGAACCGATCCATCTGCAACCTTACACTATTTATACTTAACTCAGACTTTACTCAAGTACAGTTTAAACACAGATACAGTCAAGAAAATATTCAAGTTTAAGATTTGTAAATTACTTTAATATAATTGCAAAGACAGATCCCATTAACAATTACAATGTTTATGATGAATAAACACACATTTCCCAGTGTTTAGACCATCCTATGGGTTGAAGCAACAACCAATGTTAAATGGGTTTAAACAAACTGGTTCAGTTCTTAGCATGCTATTCTCTGAGTACTTGTGGAGAGTTTAAAAGTAAGTGTTAAAACAGCACATGTCCAGTGACAAGCTAGCCCATACCTCCATAAGATAAATTAACCAACTGAAAATCATTCAGGAGTCACAATGTCCACAGTAATTACTTTACAGCCAACTTCCCTGAACATCAGGTTTCCCTGAAGGTCTGGCAAGAATACACCATAAAAAACAAAAATGATCAGTTCAAAAAATATAAGCATGTTAATACTTATTGCTTCATAAACTGATATTTGATAACATTTAAGCCCCCCCCCCCCCCAAGGATAAAGACCTTAAATGTTCCATCTACCATTTGGACCCTTAACTGACATCACAATTTTTGAAATGCTTAATAATGCATAATCACACCTAAAGGGGCCCTTTAAAAACTAGGTTGTGCAGCACTAAAACTATAGACACCTTAGTTGATGCAAATCTCTGACATCTCGTGACATCCGGGTTTAAAAAGATTATAAAAACAAAAAAGTAGTCATTAGGGAGATGAGGCCAAGATCAAGCAAAGCATATGATTCACCACCAGATAAACTAGAAACATACCCAAGTTTTTACAAGTGGCTACAAAAATGTATGATTTTCTTTCATCAATAGGCGGCTGCCAAGTGCATAGGAGTCTAGACAGTAGCGCTATGACCAAGTACACAAGTCAGTCAAGATGTTCCCAGGAAACACTTCAGTCTTCAGACATTTCAGATCCATTAGTCCTCCCGTTAAGAGATGATAAATACTGATCAGAGCTCACCTGGTTCTCTGGACCGTCCGCTTGCAGGAGAGACCCGGGACACGTTTGGCCTAACCCTAACTAGTTTAGTATACCATTAGGGATGGTTAATTTTAGGGATGAAGTTTGAAATTGTTAAGTTTTATTGTTGGGAGTGTTTAGTTTTGGTATACATCAGAGATCATCTAGTTTAGGCATTAGGTTAGAGATGGTTTAGTTACTAATTTAGAGATGGTTAAGTTTAGAGTTGGTCAAGTTTAGGTGTTAGAATAGTTTAGGCATTAGTTTGGAGTCGGTTTAGTTTAGGTATTAGGTTAGAGATGGTTTAGTTTAGGTATTAGGTTAGAGATGGTTAGTTTAGGCATTAGGTTAGAGTTGGTTTAGGTATTAGGTTAGAGATGGTTAGTTTAGGCATTAGGTTAGAGACGGTTTAGTTTAGGGGTTAGATGGTTCAGTCTAGTTTAGGGCTAGGGTTTGTTGCCATCCGTGTCCCTTTAGTCTCTTGTGTCTTCCATCTTCATCTGAAAGAAAATAAAGAAACTTTATTGATCCCTGAGAGGACATTAGTCACAGCAGGAACAGGCAGAAATAATAAAATCACTATAGAAACAATGCTTGGAAGCAAACTAAATCCATATATGATGTAGAAACCTGTTCAGCAGTAGAACACATACGCCTACAGATACTAGAGAATGCAAAATTAGACGCAAAAGCAGGTTTTCTTATTGAGTGGCCTTAAGGGCAGTGATTCACAAAGCAAGAATTAAGATTGGAAGTTCATCTTACCAACATGGTGGTCTTCTAGCCATTGTACTGCTCCGGGCCTTGGGTCCAGCCACAACTCCTTGGGTCCAGCCACAGCTCCGCTCCTTGGGTCCAGCCACAGCTCAGCAGTCCTGGGGTTTATACAACATGACCAGGTAGTCATTTAGCAGACACTTTTATACAAAGTGACTTGGTTTTACACACCCCATTAGTGACAATGTGGAAAAAGCTTGGATTCCTTTACCTTTTCTGGATAGGCGATGGGGGTTAGGGTCATCATCTCCAGTCTCACCGTCTATTCTGGAGGAAAAGTTACTCCAGTACACACACTAGCACGTTCCCAGTAAATACTCTAACCCACAAATTTCCACCAATATCTTTGCACAAAGTGCCATTCCAGGTTCCTGGCTAGACAATGAGAAGGTTTAACTCTACTGTACAACTAAACCAATCTGTCTGAAGAGTTCACCTTCCCTGGAGGAGGCGCTGGTCGGTCTTCATGCCAGCACCAGGACCTCCAGAAGACCCGCCACCCAGATGGTCACCGTCACTTCTGAAAGTCAACACCAGTCAGTCAAGGAGCAAACACCAAGTCACCAATACAGAGACCTCCTAAAGCTAGTCCTACAAGGAGAAGGTTTAATGTAAACCAAGACTTCTGGAGGAATTAGTTTATGCAAGATGTGTATGAGTGATGCTGCTGCTGCTAGCGTCAAACGAGTCACTAAACTTAACCAAGCCAAGAAAGAAATGAACGCATCTTGACCATCCACGTGTAGACTGTACAGGTCCTGGTCTTCATCCTCCTCCTGCAGCTCAGTCCTGGAGTTCACCTCTGCTTGGACGTTGCCTTCACCTCCCAGGGGTTCAATGGAGTCATAATCATTAGTCTGGTGGAAACAAAGGGTTTATATTTAAGCATTATATAAAAGTAATTACTCACCATTATGAAGGCCAGCAGGAGCCACGTCTCGCAAGATGGTTCTGGTAGTCGGGGAAACCGTCTTCAACACAAAGCAATAAATGGTGAATACATTTCAGTCCAACCATAAAGTGGTATTAACTTGGAAAATGGTGAACTAGACGTTACTCGCCTTTGCTGATGTTTGGACAGATCTTCCAACGGCCGCCCTCTGAAATACGCAGTTATACATATGGAAATTCGTCCAAAATAATTTGAAATTCGTCCAAAATAATTTGAAATTCGTCCAAAATAATTTGAAATTAGTCTGCAGCTCATTTAAAGCGACCATTTGCCAGTGAGGATGTTTAAGTTGTCAAACCCAACTCCAAGTATGTAGCATGTATGTGCGACTATTCAACTCCAAACACAACGTTCACACAGCACAGCTGGGATAAATCACCATCACAGAATATAACCACATTACACAGAATATAACATTACACAGAATATAACCACACCGCACAGAATATAATATTACACAGAATATACCCACATTGCACAAAATATAACATGACACAAAACATAACCACATTATACAGAAGTCAAGAGATTTTGTCACCGAGTCATACAACCTTTAGTGAAGTATGTTTTGGTGACCTTGGAGTCTGAGAGGTCCTCCATGAATTGCGCAACACCCCCAATACCTTGTGTTGCGAGTTGTCTACTTACCGGCCACTTACCTCATTGTTCACTCAACAAGTCTAAAGTCTTTACACAACGAATGGTCAAGTGTATTTATATTTGTGTAGGCCTGCACAACATCAGGTGCTCATATCGGACTACAACATGTTACAGACATCAACCCAACGTTTGACCAAAGATAAGCGGCGGACATCATCGTGACAATTATGGAAGTTGTGTTGCATGACAAGACAGACGATTGAAAGTGCTGTAAGTTGATGTCATGATGTCATCCTCCCTCAAACCAGACCATGGCAGTAATTCATGGGGCACACATTTTGAAATACAACAACCTTGAGAAGCTCCTTGGGATGCTGACAAACAGTAACACTTCTCCCAAAGTTATGTTTCTGTAAGTTTTAGTTTTCCCAGCCATAGCTTCCACAACAGATAGACTGACAGACAGACCCAGACCACTTCAAGCGGCTCGTTAACAACCTGGGTTACTCACTGCGGGGTCCTGGTGAAGCTCCCACGTTGGTGGCCATGTTGGTCCAGATGGTTTAATGCACAAAAAACAAAATGGCAGGTCCTTCCCTAACAGAGCCACTACCCCTAACCACAAACGAGGCCTTGCAGTACGACGCACAAAAAAAACCACACACCGCAGGTGTGTGTTTATATTAGGTAGCGTGACACAGGTGAACTCAATTAGGAGCTAATGAGTGTGAGTGGGTGAGTGAGTGTGTGTGGTAGGAGCAACTGCCACACAGCCTAATATTTAATATATATATAAAATATATATAAAATATATTTTAAAAAAAAATATATATATATATATAATTTAAATGATTTGTTCGGATGATGGCCAAACCTTTTAATTCCCCACCTCTTAAAGATGTGCGACCTACAAAGGTTTCATCAGGCAGTATTTGATGCTCAGACCTTGTTCACATAAAATAATATCGCACACCTTTATTTTAATTTTATTTTATAATTTTACAATAATCAAACTGAAATGTATTTATTTTGAGTCTGTGTCTCATTGTACAATACAGAGTAATCCATAGGGAGGCTGAGGCCAGAGGCTGCTGATTGGCCACAGGTCCTACTAGTTCTACTGAGATAGTCCTAACACAGGTCCTACTAGTTCTACTGAGATGGTCCTACCACAGGTCCTACTAGTTCTACTGAGATAGTCCTACCACAGGTCCTACTAGTTCTACTGAGATGGTCCTACCACAGGTCCTACTAGTTCTACTGAGATGGTCCTAGCACAGGTCCTACTAGTTCTACTGAGATGGTCTTACCACAGGTTCTACTAGTTCTACTGAGATAGTCCTTCCACAGGTCCAACTAGTTCTCCTGAGATGGTCCTACCACAGGTCCTACTAGTTCTACTGAGATGGTCCTACCACAGGTCCTACTAGTTCTACTGAGATAGTCCTACCACAGCTCCTACTAGTTCTACTGAGATGGTCCTACCACAGGTCCTAAAATGAGGCGGCCAACAGATCAGATTAAGGAGACGCGCAATCAACGATTCAGAGGCGCTAAGCTACGATATTTACAGTAATAAGCACCCGGCTGTAACCTACGGTGCTCTCCACCCAAGATGGCCTCCCGCTCCCTCATCCTGGTGGGCTAGTGTGTCGTCTAAACACACACACACACAAACACGCACATGCACCCTAGCTGCTGCTGCATGTGTGTGTGTGTGTGTGTGTGTGTGTGTGTGTGTGTGTGTGTGTGTGTTTGTGTGTGTCATCTAAACACGCACACACACACACTGGCTACTGAAGCACAAAAAAGCTGCTTGTGAAGAGAGAGAGATAGAGAGAGAGAGAGAGAGAGAGAGAGAGAGAGAGAGAGAGAGAGAGACAGACAGAGACAGTGACAGAGAGACAGAGAGAGAGAGAGAGAAAGAGAGAGACAGAGAGAGACAGAGAGAGCGAGAGAGAGCGAGAGAGAGCGAGAGAGAGAGAGAGCGAGGTCCAGGTCCACGGTGATATAAGTTATAAGCGTGTCCAAGCGTATTCCAGTCCGTGTCGGCGTGTTTAAACTGAGATGTTTAACGGGTTGCACGCTGACACGCCGTGTATTTACTGCGTGTGAAGTTATGAGCCACCGAACACCGCCAGCACCTTGTCACCGCGGTAACAGAAGGTCAAGGACCAGGCGGCCATGACAGCCAGTGCTGGCCGGGCTCCGCTCCGCCACGCTGTTAAAAAAACAGCAGATTAAAAGCTGTGCCGCCACCGCCGCGCACCGAGAGGACCACTGACATTTAAACCACCACAGAGCTTTATAATGTCGGCCATGTTGGCGATGCCCGGCTAGCGGCTACCATCTCACACACGGGTCATTGACCTTCAACCCCCCCATCGCCGCAGTGCAGTGGGTTATGGGGGCACAGCGGCCATTTGGGAAAGGCTACGGCCTCGGCTAACGTCGGCTAACAGGGCTATCATCGCTAGCGATTATCTGCATTAGCATATCGTTATACATCTGTGTTGGGCTCAGAGTAATGGCAGACTATTCCGCGCCAATTATTTTTTTATGACATGCTGTTTTGGAGTTCAAATTCAAACTTTATTGTTTTTGGAATCGAATTTCGAACTTTATTGTTTTGGGAATTTAATCACAGCAGCAGATTTTTAGCCCGTGTTCAGATCAGGGATGTTTTTATTTACAAATTTCAAATAATAGCTTTCTGCCGGCGGGCAGCTGGGCTGTAATCATCATGCGAGCATATGGCTGGACCCCCGCATCCCCCCCATGTTACCGGAGGCTGCAGCGCCGGCGTCCGCTGGTCTTCCTACTTCCTGTTTCCTGTTTCACCCAGACTTCACACTTGATTATTTGTGATGTTATTATTTAGTGTCTTCCCAACCAAAGATATACTGCTCTCCTAGCAGCCCTGGGAGGAGCAGGCCCTCCTGTGTTTCTACTCAAGGTTGCTCCTCCTCCTCCTCCTCCTCCTCTTCTTCCTCCTCCTCCTCCTCCTCTTCTTCCTCCTCCTCCTCTTCTTCCTCCTCTTCCTCCTCTTCTTCCTCCTCCTCCTCCTCCTCCTCCTCCTCCCCCTCCTCCTCCTCCTCCTCCAGGTGAGGCTGGGTTATACAGTCTGGTGAGGCTGGGTTATACAGTCTGGTGAGGCTGGTTTATACAGTCTGGTGAGTCTGGGTTATACAGTCTGGTGAGACTGGGTTATACAGTCAGGTGAGGCTGGGTTATACAGTCTGGTGAGGCTGGGTTATACAGTCTGGTGAGGCTGGTTTATACAGTCTGGTGAG
>JAOPJI010074164.1:0-5000 GCA_027122695.1 Merluccius productus | reverse complement strand
TTGACACAAGCTCATCGCAGAAATCGACATAAAACAGACAACAGGCTCTGGCCAACGTGCACTGAGATGAGAATGTGCTGTAATCAGATTACATAAGAGCTGTGCCATCGCACAGTCAATAATGTGCCTTTAATGTGTGCCTTGTTCTGGTCAATGTCACTGGCTGGTGCCTGTGATCAGTGTGTACGACTGATCGACCCCAGGCTTCTGGTGAGCGATTCACTGCGTTTGCCCCTGGAAAGTAGTTAAGTTCGTAGGGCTGCAACGATTAGCCGATTTATTGATTAGTCGATCGACAGAAAGTTCAAATGTTTGGTTCATGGATCATTATTAAATGAATACTTTAGTTTTTCTTGGCTGCTTGTCAGATAAAACAAGCAAAGTTAAGACATGACTTCCAAGTCATGTGTGTGATAGTTATAGTTATAATATATATCCAGTTTGATAGATAATAGAATTATCTGTTAGTATACTTCGACAAGGTACATGTGTGCCCACCCTGCTAATATCACTATTATTATTATTGTTATCATCACAATGAATATCCTAATCCAAAACCACCAACTCCCATCTCTCCTGCGGCTCTCCTCCCTGTCGTTCTGCCTAGCAACGAGCCCCACTTGGCTCATCAAGGGCCAATTTGTTCCATCCACAAAACCCGCCCCCCAATCAGGGCCCCTCCTCCCCCACTCACTCCCTCCCCACCAATCATCTCCGCAGCCCTGCTCGCCGTCATCGTCCGCACGGGGAACTGCTTGTCTCAAGTGCTTCCTGGAGCCCCGTTTCGGCTTCCGCATCGCTGGCACCTAGTCGCGTGGATACAGCGCCAGCCCATTCAGAGCCCATTAGGACGCCCATTAGCTGACATCACCGTACACACGCACGCACGCCGGGGTCTCGCTCGCTCGCGTGCTCGATCTCCCGTAGAGGGAGCGACAGAGGCGGCCCCTGTAATTAGTGCTGTGTGCGCAGCGACGACGGCACATGCAAGCGCCGGCACCTGTCTTGTCAGAGGTGATAGGGGAGGGGGAGCAACGCAGAGTAGTGTGGAAATGTTTTTTGCATTTGCATTTTTTGCCCCGCATTTGTTGGAAAAGGATGAATTAATATTGCAGACACACATAATGGAAGGGACATGAAAGTATTGCAAAGGGGGGGGGGGGGTATTTATTTTACATTACATCTCTGTCGTATTAAAAACTAAACGTGTTGAACAGAACCAAGTGGCTCCCCTGTGTATTGTATTAGATCTCCTCCTCGCACAACAGTCAAAGGGTAATAGTGTGGCTTTGATGTATCTGTTGCAGGAGCACCACAGAAGCAGCGCTTGTCAAAGCAGCGGGCTTCAGCGCCGTCATGAAAGCGGTGTTATTCGTAGTAGAAGTAGCCTACTGGTGTCTAGACAGCTGGAGTACAAGTAAAGGTTTTTTTTTAAGTGGTTTAAAAGAGCAGACAGAGGAGACAACGAGTTCTCATCATGTTGGCAAAGTGTGAGAGAAAGAGAGAGAGTTGGAGAGAGAGAGAGAGAGAGAGAGAGAGAGAGAGAGAGGGAGAGGGAGAGTGGGAGGGAGATAGGAAAGAAAGAGATGGTGGGGGGAATGATGGGAGGGGATGGGAGCTGAGAATAGAAGGTCGTGTTCACATGCAGTGTCTGGAGGGAGTGAGTTTGAGAGGTCAGATTGAGAGAAGGACAGAGAGGCAGTAGGAGGAAAGAAGATGGGACAAAATAAAGAAGGAAAGAAAGAACGAAAGAAAGAAAGAAAGAAAAAGAAAGAAAGAAAGGAAGGAAGGAACGAAGGAACGGAACGAACGGAAGGAAGGAAGGAAGGAAGGAAGGAAGGAACAAACGAAAGAAAGAAAGAAAGGAACCAACGAACGAACAAACGAACAAACGAACAAACGAACGAAAGAAAGTAACGAACGAACGAACGAACGAACGAACGAACGAACGAAAGATAGAAGTAGCGATGGCGGCGGGGGGGAAACAATAGGAGGGGATGGGAGCTGAGAATAGCAGATAACAACAAGCCGCTCGGCCGGTGTGCGATGCGGGGCAAGTCGCCTACACACCAGATAATTCCCCCAAATCAAGGCTTGTCTTTCCATTAGCGGGACTGCTTTCCCCTCTCCGTCGTCCATCATTCCCATCATTATTCTTCCCCCCCTCAATCAGTGTAAACAGAAAAACTAAATCTCGAGAATGCCTCTTTAGTACACCGGGCTACTTAGTGCAACGCCATTTGTCATTTCACATAATCAAGGGGTAAGTGTAGTTTGGTGTAGTGTAGCGTTAGTTAGGATGTTCCACTCCCAGACAAAAGGTAATGGGTTTGAATCCCTTTTAACCCCTACCGGAAACAGAAGAGTGGCTTTGAATAAAAGCATTTTCTGCAAAATGAATAAATAATAGTCAACAATCATATGTATCATTTCAATGTAACTATGTTTGTCATGTACAATACAAGCTATATATACCGATACCGCGCGCGCTTCTCAAGCGCACACTTATTTACAAGAACATAAGTGATGTGAACAACCCTTTTTGTTTTGACTGTTGTTCCCGGTAAAATGTAATGGGCCTGTCAAACTCTGAAAGCCTAAGAACACGACACTACAGCGGGTTATAGGCAGGCCATGCAAATCCAAACTGTGCGTCTCCGGCATCACCTTGACAACACAACACATTGTCGTTGCCGACGCCGACACATTTACGTTGTTTCCTAACCCGGTTTATTACTGTAAAGCTAATGTTAAATAGCATTGGGAATTGCCTGTTCGCCTGATATAGCAATTATATATTAAATATATGAATCGTCTGGTTTTATTCTTTCGATGCTTTTTTTTGTTCCTGTTCTTCTTCTCTGTTTTTCGGTGCCCTCATCGGTAAATGTACCCCCCCCCCCAAAAAAAACCGGTATGGTCAACGACTATGGAGATAATACGATACGCCCCACGCGGAGTGAACTGAAGCCCAACAAAATAAAACGATTAGCGGCCGGTGAGGTCGTTTCATTCCCGGCGCCATTTTCTATCTGTGGCTCCTTCTGCTCCTGGTGAAGAAGAGGAGCCTATATTTTGCTTTCCAGTCAGTGATGGATTCCACCCTCATCATTGGGTGCTGCACGATCAATGAGGAAGTGCCCCCCCTTTTTCCCGCCGGAGCCAATTCCCGTGCATTCCCACGCCGACGGGACGCTGTCGGCCTGATCCACTGCTTGCCTTTGACGCCACGACGCCATCTGCACAGCGGTAACGTCCTCACGGGCCCAGTTAGAAGGACGGGATAACAGGATGCTCATGAACGGATGGGCGAATACATGAATACCAAATCGTTTTTATTAGTCTCATTTATTTATTCATTCGTGAATAAGATGAAGAAAAAACGGTTCTGTAACACGCGTGCAATATACCGTATATGTGTCAGTTTGAATAATACATTGACTAATACATACAATCCATTGATTAGTTCATCAATGATTAGAGCAATGCGAAATAAAAACGCAGGAAACTGAGGCCATAGAAATTAAGTTTTTTTTTTTAAGATTAATTCATTAATTCATCCTTTAGGAAGACTTCATAAAGTGTGTGTGTGTGTGTCTTCAGTCTATAGTACTGTAGTGTGATTACAGGGTCGTTGCTTAACAAAATATTCACCATCATCCATCCTCTCTCTAAGCCAAGAGATGGCACACACAAACACACACACGCACACACACACACATACGCATAAGCATAAGCATGCATGCACTCTTACACACACACACACACACACACACCGGTGCAATTTAAAAGCGTAGTGCCTGAGAGAGGTTGTAAATTTCCTCGAGTTCTCGTCGGGACCCTGCGGAAAATACAAGGTGTAAAGGACAAGCTCCCCCCCCCCCCCCCCCCCCCCCCCCCCCCCCCCCCCAGCTGCAGAACAGGTTTTTAGTTTTTTCTTTTTTTATGACTGCAGTGTTAGACTGAGAATTAGCAGCGTCATCGATGGCAAAGTCTCTCTCAACGCTTTAGCCATTGTTCTGGAACGAGTGTCTGGGAAGAAATGCTTATTAGAAACTCACAAACCGGCTTCGCCTCAGTGCCTCGGCGTGTAGCCGTACGACTATATATTAGAATAGGTTTTGACAGATTATTTTTTAAAAATGAATGCGGTCGTATTTTAATAGCGTGTGAAACATTGCTGCCTTCATCTTCTCCATCTGTCTCTGGCTTTTTTTTCTCCCCTGTCTCCTTTTTTTTCTCCGTTCATAATTAAGGTCTTTAATTGGCAATAGCACATAAAGGTAAAGAATAATATTGAAATATATTACCACGGGAAATCACTGCAAAAATATAATAAAAACAATATTATAACATTCACATCGCAACATGAACCCTACAGTACCCAGGCATCCCTTCTTGGCACTATAGCCATCATAATTGCTCCATTCATTATCTTCTCACGGTTTGCTTAAAACCTTAAATCCTCCAACCTCCTCCACCCCTGTCTCTGCCATTTACACGACGGAGTCGCAAATATGAGATATAAATATGAAGACCGGGTTTGACAAGTCATTAAGAGACACAGCAAAATAGACCCACCCAAGATTCAGCAATATGGCTCGTTTACCTCGCTACTAATTCCACTAGTGGTGGTGGTGGTGTTGATGGTGGGGGTGGTGGTGCTGGTGGTGTTGGTGCTGGTGTTGATGGTGGTGGTGCTGGTGGTGGTGCTGATGGTGGTGGTGGTGGTGGTGGTGCTGGTGCTGATGGTGGTGGTGGTGATGGTGGTGGTGGCGGTGGTGGTGGTGTTGTTGATGTGGGGATGGTGGTGGTGGTGCTGGTGCTGATGGTGGTGGTGGTGCTGGTGCTGATGGTGGTGATGGTGGCGGTGCTGCTGGTGCTGATGGTGGTGGTGCTGGTGCTGATGGTGGTGCTGGGTGCGTGGTTGAGGTGCTGGTGCTGATGGTGGTGGTGGTGCTGGTGCTGTTGGTGGTGCTGGTGGCGGTGGTGGTGGTGGT
>JAOPJI010074105.1:0-10177 GCA_027122695.1 Merluccius productus | reverse complement strand
GCGGGCCCGCGGGGGGGGGGGGGGGGGGGGGGGGGCCGGGGGGGGGGGGGGGGGGCTGGAGCCTGCTGCTGGAGCCGTCCAGGTTGTTGTGGGGGTCCCTGCAGGCTATCCTGACTCCCTTTTTCCTTTTCTCCCCCCTTTCTTTTTTAAATGTATTTATTCTTGAACAAGACGACGTCTCTTGCTCTCCTCTTAGCTGTCAGTCATGTTAAACTCAACTAGTGCAAGCTGTTGTTGTGCTGGGGACTCAGGTGTGTGCAGGGTGCATGCCGCCATGTCAGTCTGGCTGGGATGTGGGAGTCATTGCACAGATAATATCACCTTGCCACTTGATCCATTTCAGCTCCTAAACTCTACCTTTTAGCCAATATGGTCCGGCCTTTGCAAATGTATAGATTATTTTTTTTTTTTACAATTTTGTTTTATTTTCTGATATATGACATGTTTGATATGACTCTAGGTATTGCATGTGTCATTTTTTGTTTTTAAACGTACATGATATTTTACAGACCAGCAGTATCTGATAAGAGTAGGGAAGCTGCATCCGTCCCTATCATATCTGTAATATTATGAATGATGCGCGACATAGTATGTTAACGTCTTGCGTAGTTCCTGCTTTGTTTGCTCATATAGCCTGCTATAGCAGAGATACCGCATGGCTTCTGAATATTAAAACAAATCTGGTTGTCTAAAAAGTCTATTTTCAGAGAATGTCGTCCTCTCCCACCTACACCCTTTTCTTATACTGCTCCCCACTTGCTGCATTATTTAATGGAACCAGGCAGGCTGGCTTGCAGGCGGACAGACGGCCGATAGATAGACAGGCAGAAAGACAGCTAGGCAGGCAGATAGGCAGACAGACAAATAGGCAGGCAGGCAGATAAGCAGACAGACACATAGGCAGGCAGGCAGGCGGACAGATAGGCAGACAGGCAGTTAGGCAGGCAGATAGGCAGTTAGGCAGGCAGATAGAAAGGCAAGCTGTCAGACAATTCCAAGTCAGTAAGCAGGAACCAGTGTTACCGTACATCAGGACTACAACATGGTACGCTGTTGTTGTGTTGCATAAGGCAGTAAAGGCACACAAACCCACCTGTTATATCCACACGGCTCTGTGTGGGTCATGAGCTTAGCCACATGCTAGTATATACATGTAGACACACACACACACACACACACACACACATACACACCACACCACACCACACCAAATGCACACACACCACACTACACACACACACACACACACGTTCGGATCAAATTAATGACACAGCAAATTGCTTTTGTTATCAGTAGATTGCATATTTTGATTGGGACTCGGAGTGTATTGTATTCTAGTGAGAGTCTCTGAAACTGACATTTCTCTGGGAAGGACAAATATCAAAGAGACAGGTGTGATTAAGATGGAGGCTATAATATTTCTTAGGATGCATTACTTCAACGACTTGCAAATGACTCGCCTTTTCAACTCCAGAGCCACTTCACGTTCAAGTGCATCGAGTCTTCGGAAATGACAAATGACCTCATTCCCCTTTCCTCTGTGTGCTCTTCTTTCATCAGTACAGAGTGACCCCTGTCCCTGCTTACTTACCAACAAAGGAAAAAAGGAAGATTACATTTTCTTTGGCTCTCTGGTTATGTCAGAGTCATATGCCTTACACTTGCAAGTGTGTGTGTGTGTGTGTGTGTGCGTGCGTGTGCGTGCATGCCTGCGTATTTTCAACTCATTATCTCTGACTGGACATTGCAGCCTCCTGCTACGGTTTCATCATATTATCATACTAGTCAGTTAGAGGTGAGCTTTTATCTTCTTTTTTTTTAGCAACAATTAGACCCAAATACAAGGCAGCTACCACAGAGCCAGCAAATAGCAGGTGAACAAATGTATTAAGGCATGAGCATGAAGTCCTTGTGAGGTTAATGGCGTCTAAGTCACTATTGTAATGTTTTAACAAGTGAACACGCGTAAGCAAGTTATTTTTTCTTTCCTTCTTTAATTTTTCTTTTTTACAGTTAGAGAAGTATCTGTGATTCCAAGTGTGGACGAATAAAAAATGACTTGTTGCTAATGGTTGGCACAGCCCACGGCTTGTCTTAATTGTATCAGTTGTGTATCTTTGTTTGCTGTTTGGCATATGACTGCTATACTACTCACAGTATTACTCATACACATTCTAGGAGCACACTTTCTTTGTGTGATATATTGCGTAAAAAGCCAAATTCTGAATGTAGCTCTAGGATGAACGAGGTGAGCAAGGGAGTATAAAGGAGAGCCCTATTGTCATACAGCACATCACCTCCATTTTGTCATGCCAGAGTGACTTGAAAGGGCACAATGGACTTAATCAAAGATAGAAAATGGAGTCTGGCCACTCATACTGATTCAAAGATATACTAAAGAATTCATGAATCAGGCATGGCTGATCCTGCATTTATTATATCATGGCATCACTAACAAACACACTCACACACACACACATACACACATGTTCGGTAAAAGTTGATGGGAGTAGTTTATCATTATTGAATCCTGTGTGAAGTTTTGGATTAGAGCTTTTTCCCATTATTCAGAAGGACAAGATGTGCTTTGGTGTGATTGTCATAGCCAAAATCATATTGGACAATAATGAGCATTAGCTTTCGCTTCATACTTGTTTCGACCGATCATGTTCGAATCTGTAAGCCCGTAATTGTTTAACAAAAACACAGCCAACCATAGTAAACTGTAAACAAATTCTGCAAATGTTTCAAATCAACACCGTGTAGACTGGCAAAAATCCCCTCCTGAAAGCTTCATCCACTCGTGCAAATAATTTTTCTTTGGTAAAATATCTCTGTGACGAAACAGGAAGCAAGGCATAAATCCGGCCCTTGCCATTTCTGATTTCCGGCCCAGATCTCTGTGCCATCAACCCCCAGATGTTCTGCTATAACATATTAGGACTGCTGGATCAGAGAGATCAGTCTTTTGCTAGCTTCACCTCAAATGCCATGGTAGAGGTTTTAAAAAGTCAGTTTGTGATCCAAACAGATTTTGACAAAATATAAGTGCTATTTTGAATGATCTCATGTGTGAAATTGTACCATTTCATCTCAAACATGCTAGAGCAGCTGCTAATAGCTTTTTGTGTTTGCTTTCTAAACCCTTTCTGAACTGCTCTTTCAGACAACTGGCCTGATGTTGAACTACTCTGTCCCCATTCTTTCTTCTATGACCTCCTTTTTGTCTTGTTTGAGCATGACTCCCCATTGCAGAACATGTACAGAACACAACACACACACGGGCGCGCATAACCACATGCAACCATCCAAAATATGGTTGTGTTCTCACCCGAACACTGTGTGCTTTGCTTGCAAGCAGATTATTATTAATTATTTGAAATAATTAGCGAGAACAGTGCAGTGCAGTGTCAGGTCGGTGTAGTCGCAGCGTCCGTGAGCTCCGATCACAGGCGTAACCGGATACGGGCTTCTCACTCAGGTGGTCCATTGGCCATGGAAAGGAGGACAGACCTGGGGCCTCATTACCGCAAGTCATCGCTGTTGTTATTGTTGTTGTTCTTCTTGTTCTTGTGGTGGTGGTGTTCCTCTCCAGCATACCATACCATGAGCCTGGTGTGTCTCTCACCCTTTCCTAACGACACCCTCATCAATCTTCCTTGGGAACAATCACCGAGGGGGGAGGAAGCGTTTTCCATCGGGGCCATGTGGTTGAGTGGTTAATTGGAGCAATATCTGCAACACAAATAGACAGTTAGACACCACGCAGCTGAAGTGGTTTGAATAATGGTAGAAATGCACACTATTGAGACACACTGTTGCTTTACCCATGGACGGTTTCCTTGTGCCTGTTGGGTTGCATGCTAGGTCAGAGGTCAATGTTCATGATGCAGGGTGAGACGTGCTTCATAGAGTGAGAGTGCGAGTCGTCGTTCAGAGTAGCGTGCGGACAAAGTGGTTGTCATGATCAAACAGTGGCTGTGGCAGGAAGACCAAATGCAGGCTTCCCTGTGTATTGTCAGTCTGGATACCTCACATTATGTCAGCTTGTTTCTGGCAGCGTTGGGCGATGGCCTGCAGGTATGAATTGGCCATATACCAGGAACATAGATTGGCTTTTGTGTGTGTGTGTAGTGTGTGTGTGTGTGTGTGTGTGTGTGTGCGCGTGCATGCGTGTGCATGTGATTAGATAGGACTCATAGTACAGCACCTTCACAGATTTTCCTTGGACAGGCCGTGTTAGTCCAGAGGAAATGAATTGCGTTCTCTCTGCGTTTATCATCTGATCTTAGGAGCACTATAAAACACATGAGTCTCAGCAGAGCTGTCTGAAATAATAATAAAAATATGTTTGTTTTGGCTTCGTAGAGACAGGGTGGCAGTTTTAACAAGAAGTGGGGCTTTCACCAGACACGTGCGCATACATGCACATATACACACCAGGGCTGCACAATTAATTGCATATTAATTGAAATCCCGATGTTGGCCACTGCAATTAGCTAATCCTGAAACGTTGCAATTCATTCAAGTTAGCATAAACAAATTAATCTGATTTTGTACACCTGTTACATTAAAAATTACATTACAAACCGATACAACTCAGTAATTGCTTTATTAGTATTGGGTTTTTTTTATACCACACAGACCACACAATTATAATTTTTGTCATTACGGTGCAGACACACACACACACACACACACACACACACACAATGGACAAGCTTGCCTATTATTTTATATCTAGACAGATATGCAAATCTTTTTGACATTTGACAGTTTCAATGTTCGCTTCTAAATAAAATGTGTGTGAACCAATTATGTGATGGGAGAGTTTGTATACTCCAGGCCACAACACCACCAAGACAGAGAGGATGACATTAATTAATACATGTAATTAACATTTAACATTTCATTAATACAACAAGTATCATTGAAACATTGGAACACAAAAACAAACATTAAACATTAAACTCTAGTCGACTCGAGTAATTAAACAATAAAACAACCATCATGAAAATAATGGAGTAAAGTTGTCTTTTCAATGTCAGTAGATTAGTAGTTTTTTTCCCCGCGATCAACCCGGAGGCACACTGGACGGCTACCAGCTTGCTCACCAGCCAGCACCTCATCACCATGGACAAAATTAATTTTCTAAAACTGTAATACCCATTGCACTCCTAACCATCCCTGGAAAGAGGGATTCCCCACTCTGGGTTCCTTCTCAAGGTGTCTTCCTGATAATCAAGGGAGTTATTTCTTGCCCTTTAGGGGGCTAGGGTTAGGGGGTGTCGTAAATGTGTGGCCTGTGAAGCCCTTTGAGACTGTAACTGTGATTAAGGACATACCGTGGTTAGAACAACAATAAAGCTGCAAATAATTTAAACATGCAACGGCTATACCAATCTTAAAGTTCACAGTCCCACACAATAACCCCTGACAATGAAACACATTTGCCCTCTTTAAAAAAGTGTATATACAATCATTTCTACAGAGCATTGAATGATATATCAACACCGACACTGTCCGGTCATTTACACACCCAGACAGATACTCTTTTTGAGGACATAGTTTTAAATACCGAGTACTGGTACTTGTCAGAAAGTAGATGCAATATATGTTTTAGTATTTAGGCTACTACAGGCCTATGATCACATCCTACATTAGTAAACATGGAATTAACTTCCTCTCTCCCACATCAACTTCCTATCTTCTCTATTTTCCTTCTCCTGCCTCTTATGCCTCTTGGCTGGCTCCTCCCAGCCTCCTCTCCTCCTCTCTTCCTCTCTTCCTCTCTTCCTTTTCCTCTTCCTCCCCTCCTCCTTCTCCCCTCTTCCTCCTATCTACTCCCCTCCTCCTCTCTTCCTCCTCCCCTCTTCCTCCCCACCTCCTCTTCTCTTCCTCCTCTATACCCCTCTTCCTCCTCTCGTCCTCTGCAGCTATGCTGCACCTGAGGGACTTAGACACGCATTGCATGACCCAGCAGCATTTGCATGAAATGAGCCGCCGTAGCACCTAGCCATAAACACACTTGCCTCTCTAAATGCTGCAAGACCAAAACGAAAGTTAATAATTTAACAGGGAACGCATCCATGGAGAGCAATTCGAAATCCGAGCAAGCCAAACTTTCCCTCCGAATGCTAAACACTTGGGTCATCTAAACAAGAAGAATTAAGAATTAAGAATTAAGAAACCTCTGTTGCAGAAATCTTACAGGTTTTGTTTTGGAAAACTGCACAGGTCAGACCTTTCCTGTGTATTTCTCTGTGGGGGGTTTTATGTATAACACCACATGAAAGAGTGAACAACACTGTCCCCCCTGTTGTGCAGGGTCAGAACTGGTCAAATGAATCTGGCAGGAGGGCGCTAGATGCCCCCTTGTCTTGAATCTAATCTTCTGATCAGGGAGACTGCACCATCTACAAATATAAGACATGGCATGACAAGTGTGTTACTTGAAACACACACACACACACACAGGAAATTGACTTTGGCTCAATGAGTGACCTTGATGCCGTGTGCAGAAACAATGTTGGGATGGGGTTCCATCACATGCTGAGGAGATGCCATGTCTAGTACACATGCGTTCCATCAAAGTGTGAATATCATTCGGGATCATTTGCGATCTTGTCCTCTCCTCTCTAATACTGAGGACACAGACTCTCTTGAAGGGCTATCCTTCAAGATCCTGAGCTGTGATAAATTGTGGCAATTTAAATATATTAAGTGAGCATGTATGTGTATGTGTGTGTGTGTGTGTGTGTGTGTGTGTGTGTTGTTAACTCTTATCTCTGTGTCATGAAAACAAGACTTAAGGCTGACGATCAAAGGGAATCTTCAGTGGTGGTACTGGTAGTTTATACTGGTGGTCTATACTGGTGGGCCATACTGGTGGTCCATACTGGTGGTCTGTACCGGTGGGCCATACTGGTGGTCCATACTGAAGGTCTATACTGGTGGTATACTGGTTTATGTGCACTGGTTTGCATACATTTTGAATACAAATGAACAATAATTCAACATTTAATGGCAATATTATACAGGCTTTAATGTAACTTGCAACTGGACATCAAAAGTATACACTGTTCGTGTACATTGGATTATAATTGACTGACATGTCTGTAAAATCAAATGTTTCATCGTTTGGTATTTCAAAAACCTGGTTGGTATTTTACTGTAGGTTTAAAAGGTCCATACAGATCCTAAAGCTGGCCAATTAAACACATCCACCGGTTCCAAATAGATTTTTACAGATTCCTCAGAGGTTACAAGCTGATTTGTTATGACTTTTCCTGGAGTCATTAAACACTTTTAGCATCCAAAACAATCTGCTCATCCTGGGCTCACTACTCATTGTAAATTGTAGCAACCTCAATAATTGGGTGGACAGAAATGATTATCATCAATCATTAGTTCAGCCACCAATGTCTCGCCTAATTTGACCTCGTAATTTACATCTCTCCAAGACCTCATAACCTTTATTGTGGATCTGGATCTGAAGGGCTGAATTATAATCCTCTAAATCTGTCTGAGGTCATCACTATAAAAAGTATAAGCCAGCCAATAAGCCGCTGGCTTATTGGCTTATACTTTTATACGATAGTTTGTATGCAGCCGTAAGGACTATTAAATGGCCCATTGCAACCGACAGCCTCCAGAGACTATTCTGCACAACAGGGCATAAAAAAAGGCATTAGAACTCATTCACGGTGAAACCACCGATCATCATATTCTCTCCTGTCAGTGTCCCTTTCCTGTCGGCTCTGTTGCGTCTCAAAATGCGGACGCAAAATGTTTTCCGAGTTGGTCAACTTTGCGCAAGAGTGTATTTTATGTGTGACTTTAATTTTCACTGGTGTCTGAGGAGGTTAGAGTTGAATAATGGTATAGGTTCAGGGCTGACCTAATCCTAACCCTAGTACACTGCAAAACCCTTTGAGTTTGTAATTGTGATAAAGGGTGATATCAATTAACTTCACTTTGGATATTATTAACAATTGTTTCAATTTAAAAAAAGGCCCTCAGCATATGATCAGGTTGCATTAAATAGCCACTATTAATACTATTTTCAGTGATAAATTAACAGCCCGGGAGTATATGAATATCTGCAAATCAGAGAAATGATAGCCCTGTCATGTTCA
The DNA here is from genome assembly GCA_027122695.1 of Merluccius productus. Taxonomy (NCBI): domain Eukaryota; kingdom Metazoa; phylum Chordata; class Actinopteri; order Gadiformes; family Merlucciidae; genus Merluccius; species Merluccius productus. Next base: position 2,039 of record JAOPJI010074105.1, on the reverse strand, counting down.
GAGCAACTGTTAATCAGCACAAATTAAAACGAGAGATATCGGAATTTAAACTCACACACATTCACACACATAGGCACACACATGCTTGTGCACACACAGGCTTGTGCACACACACACACACACACACACACTTGTTCATGCACACACAAACACACACATACACACACCGGCATTATGTCAATATCCAATATCATATTTCAGAGCAGGCCGATCTCAGCAGTGGATGGGCTGCTGGCTAAACTGTAATTTTCTCCCGACCTGTTTATCGTTGCGTCAGGTGTCACCGATAACTACAACGCAACCTCCTGGAAGCTTCTGACTGCAATCAGAGAAAGTCAATTGCATTGTTTAGTATTGACAATGTCCCCATTTTGAAATGGATCATTATTTTGACGGATTGATTTCCCCTGACATGCGCTACTATCTGCAGAAACGTGGAATGATTGGCTTTGATTGAATGGTAATTTCATCAGCGGTTGTCCTTAGTTGGGTGTGTGACTCCGTGGATTGCCATCCTCAGCCTGGCTGGTTGAGGCCAGCAGGATTCCACAAGGAGTTTTCCACTGCATCTCATCATTGCACGCTTGAATGAAGGAGCCCACTGATTCACAGAGATAGTGGTTCTCATGAAAAAGCCCTAAAAAACCCTATAAATCCAATGCTGAGCATCAAGGACATCTGACCTAGAATAAGAAAAGACAAAAATAGCGCTAAGAATAAAAGGTTATTTCCTGCTGCACCAGTGACAGTTTAAGGGCTTCTCGGTCCCGTGTGTTGGGAAGAATTTGGCTTGACATTGAAAGGTTAAACTGGTGTGGAATGTGGCTAATCTGTCTCCAATGTGACAGCACTGGACAGAAGACCATGGGGAATGCAAAGTGTTTGAAGACAAGACAATCCAAGATAATTCAGAACAGCTGGTCTGGGCAGCGGTTGGTGTTGATGTCCACATCCGAGAGAGGGTTAAGCTTCTCAGACACACAGTTGTTTACCTTGGTAAATAGTTGATTTCTGGGTAACAAGCAGCAAAATATCCTGTAGTGCAGCCAGGTCCAACTTCAGCGCCAGAGACAGCGCCGCTGGAGCCTGCTGACAGAGAGTGCCAGAGCGGGCAGAGTCTCTGAACGAGACGCAACTCGTTCAGAGACTCTTTCTCTGAGAGAAAGTCTCCAAAAAGTAGACGAAAGCAGACTTTCAACACAGTTTGCTGCTGCCGGAGGCACAGGCACCGAACCGCTGGCTGCTGCCATTTTTCTCGCTGTCAACAGCATTGAGCACTGCTGTGAAAGCAGGGCCAGGCAGCCGATCACAACCCAGGTAACGTCGTAATGGGGCGCCGCTTTGGCTGCCCTGACAGAGTCTATACAAAACCAATGACGTCTACAAAAAAACACTGAAAAAATGGGGACAGTGGCTGGCCATGCAATAGTTGCTGCCCCAAGCCTTGCTTGTGTATAGGGGCAGTGGCCTATGGGCTTCATTATATTTTGTATGATTAAATGGTAACACCCACAAATAAACACACTTTTAAGAGCATTTTCAACACAAAATACAAGTTTTTGGGGAGCCAATCAGAGCCAGGGTGTCGCCTCAGACGCCTCTGTCATATTACATTAGATTCAACTTCATTGTCATGGCACGGTGTTAGCAGAAAGAAATGCATGCTTCGTCTTTCATTTCTTCACATGAAAACATTTCACATGAGAGCATTCCCATGATTTTCATGCCCATAAACTATTCAGATCACCCGATTGCCTGTTTGTTTACAACATTGATACGTGAAGACAATTTCCAAGCATGACAGGAAGCGGTACCTTGGCTAAATCCTGTGAGTGTGCATTTCCGTGGCTTGGGAAGAGTTATGTTAGGCCTTCCATTCTCTCCATGGCCCAATGGCACCTAGTATATAACCTCAGAAGGACCCTCATGGCGCCTGTGTTGTTTACAGACAGACCAGCATGCAGGTTCACACACACACACACACACACACACACACACACACACACACACACACACACACACACACACACACACACACA
>JAOPJI010074104.1:0-41464 GCA_027122695.1 Merluccius productus | reverse complement strand
CAATGATCGACTGGACTCTCATTACATCTTGAAAATCAACGAGAGTGCTGCAAAGGTTTCCGTCCATGTTTAGATGCTAAATCTGAGGTTCGTGTAGAGGTTGCAACAGGTGTTGAAGCCAAATCAACTGCTCAGAATTTCAGTTGACTCCGGCGGTTGCTCAGGTTTGAAATATTGCTTCAATGTGGAAACTGTCACCGATGAAAACGATTTGTATGTTATTTGTTGTCACTGTTGGTGTCTATGCTATGCGATAGAATTATCAATACTGACAACGGCCAAAAAGTTGTGGTAGACAACGTGAGCTTCGAATACATCAATGGAAGCACTCTCGCATACAAAGACCAACTGATAAGGTCGGCGTTCACCATAGCAGATAACCCAAATGCGAAACTTGGTTGTGGCTGTGGGGTTTCGTTTGATCCAAAAGATTCTTAGCTTTGTAGAGTGGGTTGTTTTTGTATGCTGACAAACGTGTGGTTGCGCTTTCATGATTGAAGGTCTACATCACGTTATCGTTAAAATCCTCGAGGCATTTTAATATGAAATCTTATATTTAATGCATCTTCGTTGTAGCAAATTTGGTTTCACTAATGACACAGCTCATTTGTTGTTTGTCTCATCATTCAATACCAACTTATCAAACTATTATCTCTAATTCCTGCTTCACTTCAAACCCATCTTGTATTAAGGTTATTTGTTTGTAAAATGAGCAACACTCACTCCACATTTAAATTCAAAATTAAATATGGGCGTACGCATGCGTGCAAAATAAGAGTGTTTAATCAATGTTAATTGGGTTGATATGACTCAAAGAAATTTTTGGAATTTAATTGAATGGAAGCTACGTTTATGTGAGTGATATTGTTTGAAGTTGAGTTGATGCCAATTGCCATTTGAGTTGGCATAGGTGCCGAAACATGCAAAAATTTAATTTTTCGAAGCTAACAAACTGAAAAGACTGTTGTCATTAGTTTGGTAGCATCTTTTAAATAGGTGAAGTCAAAAACGATTCGGGTGGTTTTATAAATGTTGTGCAATTAATTTTTGCATCGAGCCAAGAAAAAGTAGTAGTTGTTTTTGAATGATTTGCATAAATTTGGGGTTGACGACGAAAATTCTCTGTGCATAATTGAGACAGTTAAAAACTTCGCACATCGGTTCGTTGACAGGTCTTTCACCTTTAGGTAGGTAGGCAGGCGTTGATAGGTCTATTGTGTGTGTTGCAGCGTCGTTGGCACCTACCCAATCGGCGATTCTCTTCAGCGAATTCTTGTGGAGTTTTGTGCTTTTAAACGTCAAATTAAAAATGACAACCACGTGTTTGCTCCTAGTTCTCTTAGTGGTGGGCGTGGTAGAGGATGGTTGGTGTCAAGTGGTCACGAAATTCTCAACACTCGAAAAACTCGATCGAAAATTTTCAGCATCGATCAACTACAGCGCGGACCCATGTGAAGATTTCTACGAGTTTTGTTGTGGCAACTGGATACAACGACACCCACTTGGCGCTAGAGACCTCGAAATTAGCACTTTCAGCATCGTTTCAGATAAGACCAACGAACACATTCTACGTCTGCTCAATGGAACGGCCCCATTATCAAGACCAGCCAATGTTGGAATGGTTAAAGCGACGAAACAATATAAAGCGTGTATGAACTTGACCGAGATTGAAACGTTAGATGCGACACCATTAACAAGTCATCTGAAAAGTCTCAAAATTCCAACGTTTGGAGAAGCGCAACTCCACTCGTGGGATGTTATACAGAGCATCATCAACTACACCGCAACTCACACGATCACTCCTTTGTTTTTTGACATTGACGTGAACCACGACCATTTCAATTCATCGCGTATGATCATAAAAGTGAGTGGTTGTAAGGTGAATACACTATTAAACTTGTTGTGAAATAGTTGGATGAAGGGTCACTGGGACTGACCAAAGAATTGCTACTCAGCGATAGAAAAGTATTTCAATCGAATTTTAGTTGATGCAGACAAACGAATAGGCGGTAGATTTGTACAAAGATCTGATAAAAGGAGTACTCACTTTGCTGAAACCGAGTTTAAATAATAGCTTCGACACGGAAAACGTCACCCGTAGTATAATTGAGTTTGAAACAAAATTAGCCGAAGTAAGTTGTGCCTTGTCAAACATCTGGGATTTATTCACACAGATATCAATGGATGACTTCAATAAGTCCAGGTCGAATTCCCTGCGAAGAACCACCATCAATGAGTTGAGGGCTTCCATTTCGACGGTACACACTTGATAGGCCACTTAAACGAGCCTAATTAAACAATACCTCACCAACTACATTTTCATAATAAACACAGTGCATATTATCACACTACTTTAGGTAGACTGGTTGGATTTCATCAGACAAGTCTTTTCCAATGATACCGTAATCGATGGCGACCTCACCATTATTACAATAAGTCCAAATTATCTGTATGAAGTTTCAAATGTGCTGATGAGGTGGCCGAAGAGGTAAATTATGCAACGTGACAGTTGATTTAAAAACTAAAGGGACATTGCCAATTATATGTCATGGAGAATAATCCAATCAAAATTGCCGCTGCTAGGATGCAAATACCGAAAACTGTACAACATCTACACCAAACAACTCAACGAAGGTGGCCCCACAAGACACATTTCGTTGCTCGAGACTATAAAGCAAAATTGCACTAATTTCGAGCATGACGAGGCCCATCAACCAAGGGACGAATATTGTTCCAACACAGTGAATGCTCAGTTTGGAATAGCAGTCGCTAGTGCGTACATAGACCATTACTTGAGCAGCTATCAATTGGACCAAGTAACTCTGAGTGCTACATCAACCGTTCACTTTGCATTGGTAGGCTAAGAAACTGATCAAAGAAGTTATACTTGCGTTAGAACAACGCATTAAGCGCCACGAATGGATAGATGCTCTCACCCGTTTTAAAATTTTAGACAAAGTACCTTATTTTTAATTACTACCAACTTGTGTTCAACTATTATCATATATGTATTATTGAACTCTCAAATAGATGGATAATATCAACACAAAAATTGGATTTCCACAATACATTTACAACCAAAGTTACATCGAGAGCAGATTCGGCGACAAAATGTTGACGATACACCAGGATTCCTTCTATGAAAACTTCGACAATATAGACAATTTATTCAGAAGACTCTCTTTGAGAAAGTTGAGGGAGCCTATATGGTCTGAAAAGTAGTTTAATCCAAATATGCTGCCTATTTGCAGTCAACACTATCATTCTCATGCTAGACATTGAATATTTAGAAAAGTGGAAAAAAGTTAAATTCAAATTTAGATGGGGTATGTACCCACAAACACTCAACGCAATGTACCAATTCTTCAACAACGAAATCGGTAGGATTACTTTAAGACCACCACCACTCGAAGCAGTTCTAACCTACAATAGTGATACCGGCGGGAATCCTTCGTCAACCCTTTTTCTACTCAACCACTGACGATAACATCCCGATGTAGGCAGCATTACGCAAAATACTTCAATCTTGTGACGAATCATACTGAAAACCCGTGAATGTAGGTCTTTGTCCTTCGGTGCTCTTGGTTCCATCGTAGGTCATGAATTGACCCACGCCATCGATTCCACAGGTAACTCATCGAAACCGGTCTCTAAAATAAGCCCAAACCAAGGCAGAAAGTTCGACAAGAAGGGCAACGCAGTGAAGGAGTGGTGGGAAGGCGAGTCGCTGATACAATTCAATAAGAAAGCCGTGTGTTTCTTGGAGCAATACTCCGACTACCAGATCCACGACCAGCGCGTACTGTCTTGAGTGCTTTGTGTGTGAGCAGTGTGAACTCTTTAGATTGACGGCAAGAAGACACTTGCGGAAAATATAGCGGATAACGGCGGCATAAATATAGCCTACGAGGTGATTTTGTTACTACTGTTATAAATGTGCTAGAAGTTGTGGTCTTTATTGAAACTATAGTATACACAATTAGTTCACTTTGCAAACCTCAATAACTTTCGAGATAATACAACAAATATATATATTAGCTGTACTGACGTTAAAAAATTAATAGGTGAAGTTATTAGTTTCCACCAAATTGATCTTAATCAAATGACCTACATACACATCAATAGAAACTTTTATGCTTTTCTAACGCCATTATGCCACGCATATATCGGTAAAATAGTGAAATTATATATTCTTTTAAACACCCTAAATCGGCATCCATTTTCACAACATGAATAACGTTAGAGAGAATAGACTGATCCTTTTAGCACACCTTTACAGCAAAAATCAACTGTTTTCTTTGACAGATAGCTATTTTTAATGATTCGGTAATTTTTATTGACTGCACTGGATGTGGTTATTCATTTTGAATTTAACAAATAACTCGACCATGAGATCCAGAAGTAAATTTGTTGAACTTCATACTTCTATAGTTACCAGTAAACATGAAACCAGTTGTTACGAACATCAACTGCGAACAATCATTTGAAATGTGATTAACACAACCCTAATGACGTATGTAGGCATACCTCAGTTACCTCTCCAACACCACCTCCGAGCACACCCTCAACGTCAAACCTCTGATGCAAGCCAACTTTACCAACAACCAGTTGTTTTTCATTTCTTTCGCACAAGTGACACGTATTGTTCATATAACCGCGAATAACGTCGTATAGCAATATTGTATAAATAACCAAAAGAAGTACGCTCAAATTAACATGATCAACGAAAGTCACGCTCCCTCTAAACTACGGTAATAGAGCCGCCCAATTTGACTAACATCACAGTAGAGTTATTGGGTCACTTTCGAACATGGGCCAGTTTAGCCGAGCCTTCCAGTGCAGCAACGTCACAAAAATGAACCCTGCTAACAAATGTACTCTATGGTAGTGGACTCGATTAATTCAATCATTTGTTCATATGAGAATTCTATTTTCATTTACAAACGTGTGTTATCTCAACCACTTAACGCCATGACTACTAAACGCATAAAACAACAGTAACAACACGCAGGCCGGCAAAACAAAGACAACAATAAATATAATGAATCAGTGTAAAATGCATGGGCTCTCAAATGAATTGTTCTGACCATTCAGCCAGGCCATTGAAACATTGTTCGGCGCTTTTGGCGGAGTTCATTTCTCCAGCTTCCATCAACCACTCAACGAACAACTCGCGATTTTTATCTAGCACCAAAAATTGCCCAAGCACGTGGAACGCTTTGGTGAACCCGCATTTTTCCAGTCGCTTCGCGTACACTTCTCCGATACCGGGCAATTCTTTCACGGTCTTCTCCTTGATAGGGTCAGCGACAAAAGTTTTGTGTTTCTGTGATGTGGAAGACATGTTCTATGGAAAGCGAAAATCTAGCGATCGAATTAGGTTTGCTATAAGCATTACTTTCCGATGAACTAATCACAAGCCGAAAACCCTCAAGCAATCTCTCAACAGCGCACGGACGCGAAACCTTAGTGCAGAAAGCGAATCGCGCACAAATAAAAGGATTAGACAAAAAGCGACATTATTTTTTCTTCAGGTTATTTACATCGAACTTTCTACTAATAATACTAATTATTTTGCGCGACTCTTGCACCGACACGATTTGACAACGAGACATGATGTCAGCAGGCGTTCTAAATGAAGCGAGTGTCATGAAATAATCGAACTGGATTGTTTCCAACAAGTGAAGTCGACTTACTTGGCTGATAGGACACTTTTGATGCCACCCATGCTGGAGAAGAGGTTGAGGGTCTTTACAAAATTCATCTCAAACAGCTTCGACATTATTTCGCACAGCTAAACCACTCATCATCGTTGTCATAACTCACTCATTGAAGATAGTGGTTTTAAAAAATTAGATTACTTCGCGCAGTTGTCAACTAGACTGAATCAGTAAACAATCTCGATAATGCCACCGTTTTAAAATTGGGCGGGAAATCTGACACCACGCGCACGCCCAGATCTCCGCTGAACCGTTTTGTTAAGAATTTATCGAGAATAAGGGAATGACTGTGAAAGCTATTTTAACAATGAGATATGTGCAAAATGTCAATTACGAAGGTGCTAGCTTCAAAATCAGAACAACCCACAAATTGAACGAAAGCTGTTCATTCGGCACACAGTAACTCACAAAAATTACACTCTTCAAAAACAACCAGTATTCAAGTACAATAAAACAGCTGGTTAGACTATTTTTTCACACATGCGCGTGCAATATAGCCGTTCGTTCTCGATTCAGTTAAATTTGGCGCCAAAAATAATACCCCAAAATGCAGGTGTACCCGTGTAAATATTTAAAAAAGCTACGCAAAAATTGATTCAACTAGCGTGTAACGTTCCGTTTAAGAAGTAAAAGTTTGATTTGCAGTGCAACATTATACACAAGTTTTGATATCACCTAAGAAAAGAAGACTATTGATATATCTTGCACAACAAAAATTAGAACAAGCAACACACTACGAAAAAGAAATACAGTGAACGTTCGGTATACTTTTTAAAAGTACGCAACCTTGCTTTCGATACTAAAACACACTGGTCCATTAAAATTGGCGACTAAAACGCAGCAAGTTTAAAGTATTGTGGCCTAATAGCATTAAATGCACATATCTTTAAATAAATAAATATATGTATGTATATCGCAATTATCTTTCAATATATATTGGATGCCAGAGTGTTAATCTCACAATTCAACAACATTTGGTTGGGATATTAATAGAAATTATTAAAGTTAACGCATTAGACACTATAAAATTAATTGGAATACCTTCAAATTCGCATCGCTCAACCAATCACCCCTGAACTTCAGTGGCTGGGCAGCGGTTTCGACAAGAGAGTTGCTCGCACGATTGACGTCATCCAGGATTTTCAGAGTGTACTCTATAACAAGAAACTTCAAGCCATCGAGCATTAAAAATCTGCCTGTATTAGGACTGTGCACTATTTTGACGTTGGAAATCATCATTTGGGTGAGCTCTTTGTTGTACCTGAGGACATCAAACCTAGAGAGATAAATAGCGAACCGTTAGGAGGTGTTAATTTAAGGCAGAATCGTAATGAAAAGAGCGTACTTTTTGTCATCCCCGTCTTTCTCTATGATCAAAACACGGGTGTAGAAATCATGGACTCTCTTCTGAGTGAGGTTGTCGTGTATTTTGGCCAGCACATTTTTATTGTTTGTGTCTATTGTTGAAAGGTCAGCTTATACAGCTACCATCGTGTAAGTAACCATTACCGGAGCTGTTCATCACTTCTACCACAGTGTCGTAGTTGACGATGAACATGACGTTCAGTTTGGACACTGGGATAACGCTGTAGTGATATTTGTTTCTAAGCAACGCCACCAGCTAGTCGCATAAAACATATTAAAAGGGCAACAATTAATGGTACAATAATAAATTAAGTAGACCATCAAAGAATAAACAATAAATTTATCGCTTAAACGTGAATATGGCAATAGACATCAGTTGTTCATTTAGGTGCACCAAGTCTCCCAATTAACAACATTGGGGATTCAAATGAGATTAGTGTGACATTTAAACAACACTAGAGTTGTGAAGAAGAGAAAAATACTTAAGGTCGAAATAGACACATACAACGTTTCAAGTACCTTGCCAATCGAGGAATACGAGGAGGACACACACGCCACAGAATCAACAAATACACACTCAACCAAGGTGGATTGACTCTGAGTATGAGCATTGAGTGTGGCGGGCAACAATTCGACGTCTCTACTCGAAGAGCTGCTTTCCAACGAAATATGCCCCAATTGCTCCTCAAACAGCTGCTCTGAAGTTTCGGAAGACGACTCGATAAGCACACTCTCGGTGTGGTGAGTGTCATCAACAGCTGACATCGAATCAATGAAGACACTCTCTGTATTGTGAGTCTGATCGGCCGCAGATGTAGTACACATGGAGTTCGACACAAAACTGGACTCATCCTCCTTGTCAACGTATTTTTTCTGGAGACGATCGATAAGTGACTTCAACCGGACCTTCTTGTTGTTGTTGCTGCTGCTATTGAATGAGGATGCCGTGTTGTCTTTGAATAGCGTTTGAGCTTGTGTGTTGAACAGCGACTGCTGATACATGTCCAAGCTGGTGTCAAACAGTTTTGGGTGTGCTGCGTTAGAGGATTCGTCGTGAACTGAACACAATATTTACACTCAAATAATGGCTGCAGAGATACCAGCACTAGTGGCAGGCGAATTCACTATAAAACCATGCAAGCTATCGGAAGAATCCAGAAGACTCTCGTCCGATTCGTCATTGGAAACGTTGGGATCTTGCGAGTCGACCTCGGCTTGACTCATCAAGAACGGTCTTGTCTTTTGCTACAGTTCGGGTTAGATTAGGAACTCATTTACTAGTAACTTTTTTCTTAGGAGCCTCACATTCATCATCTGATGACTCGACAATAATTAAGGACGTCGATGATTGCGACGACAGCATTTTCTTGGGTTTACGTTTCCTTTTGATGGTCACAAAACTTACGTCGTGTGACTGATCATCCATATGGTTGTTGTTACAATTATTATTATTATTTGTTGACGGCTTTTGAATTAAATTGATTTTCTCAGACGGAACAACACACGGCGATATCCTTTCTTCGTCGGACGATAAAGTGGAGTTGGGCACGACTTGAAGAAGGTTTGGGTCAGATCTTGGCTTGGAGAGACTAGTCTTGGCACTCTCTGATCTAACCACGACGGAGTCAATGTCGAAGATGGCGTTTTCGAATAACTCTTGGTCACTCTCAAAAATGATGGATTCTATGTTGTTAGCCGGCTTTTTGATAAAGTCGCACTCTTGGAAATCATCGCTAGAGTCACTGTACATGGTCTTGTGGATTTTCGTTGGATCACTCTTGTTTCCAGGTTTCTTGTCGGTAACCTCGTTCGATGTATTCTTCTTCTCACTGTAGATAAATTAAAGTGATTGAACCAAGGTGTAAGTGAACTTGTTTAGAGTGATGTGCTCAATGGACAAATTGGCTGATAGTGGGATCAACCTGGGATTGTTCTCGTAGTAACGGAGAGAGTTAAGTTGACGCATCAAACTGTTTGTCACACACTTGGCTTTGTCTTGGGCATTTTTGTGCATCTGAAAATTCATTCCAATTATACACGTCAAATAGATTATTGCTTTAACACATATTGAAATATACCGTCTCTTCTCGACCCTCCGTCATGAGAATGACAATCCGACCTGTGCGATGTCTTCCTGTACGACCGATCCTCTGTAGCATTCGCAGTGGCGACGAGGACGCATCGAAACACACGATCAAATCAACGTTGCCGATGTCGAGACCTTCCTCGCCCACCGAAGTCGACACCAACACATTGTAGCAGCCATTTTTGAACTTTTCGATCGCCTTAATCAAACGGCTAGTTCGACACGCACAGTTGTAACGGTTACTTCGCGCTGCTGCTTTTGATTTTGACCACTTCCTCGCGCCTTGGACTGGCCGACAAATCGCACAACGGATATCGTAGGTGAGTGGAACTTGAGCCGTTCTTCTATGTCAATAACGCTGTCACGGTACTGAGTGAACACTATGACTCGTGTGCTCATAGGGTTGTCAAATGTGGAAAAGTGCTCGAGAAGAATTTCGCAGAGTCTGTTTAATTTCGGGTGGCATGGCTAAATTATCGATTCATCGAGATATTGGTTGGTCTCCTCAACCCAAATGATGGCTTCATTTTTCGTTACACAATAAAGATTGATGAACATGTTAATTTTGAAATAAATCTGTAATGGAACACACCAAACTAATATGAGTGCATGTGTACAAAATAAAAAGAGTGTTCTATCAAATTTTAATGCAACTAAATACTCCTTACTTATAAGGATTTTGTAATGGAGTATACACCATGTAAATAATTTTTTTACAGCGACGTGTGCATAATAAACTTAGTTTAAGCTCAAATTCAACACAAAAGATCCGCAAATCATTACCAGTATTTGCACTTAAAACTAAATCGCCACATTTTATCGTGGCGTTGTTTAAACTGACACACCTCAACAACACCAATACACTTTTAACGCATTGAGGTTTTGGATCTGGATTAGTTTGATCTCGGGTTGAAATAACTCAGTCACAAAAACAGGTGAATTACCAATAACGAAGGGTCAGTCAACGAAAGCGACGACTGAAGCAGATTGTTGGTCGAGCGCACCATTTCGATAAACTGTGGATGACGCTGCAGCTCCTTGCCTATCCTGCCGGAGTCGGGCATGTTTATATAGTCCAGAATCGATCTGCAAAAGCTGCGAAACCCATACAAAACTAGAAGTTCGTGCGAGTAGGATAGTTTAATCGCCAGAGCAAAGTCAGACTCGCAAAAGCCTTGCAGCATCTAAATCATAAGAATTATCCATGTCATTTCTTCAAACGGCCGATTTACTATAATAAAGAAATGCATTTATTTAACTAGCTTCCGGGATTTAATAAGGGTTTAAATAGTTTCTTTTATAGATACCAACATTTTGTCAGTACACATACGTTATTTAAATGTTCATTTAGACAGTTGTTCTTAAAGCAGATGACGAATGTTTACTTTACAAAACAACCTTTTTAAATGTAACTACTCGGACATTTTATTTGAACTATCCCGCTAAAGTCACATAATTCACTTTTGTTAAAGTTTCAAATTCACTCAGTTAATAATTGAATTTCAACGTAAAGATATGTTGGTAACTACTTCACCCACTTTAAAAGTCAACAAATTTTTTAATAACTTTTTTGCGTAGAAAATTATATTGCACTTTAAGTGCATTCAGAATTAATAAAAATTTAAAAATTAGCGTACAGTCGATAGCTTTGGTTTTAGACGACCGCGAAACTGATCTCGCAGCATTATCAACCGATATTTTGTCAATTTCCTTGGATCGCACGAATAAAGCGCTCGTTGGTCCACTAACCTTCTGATCACTGGTGTTAATATCTGCAACTGTCAAATTAGTACACATTGCACCTATCAATCACTTTTAACAATTGCTCTTCCATCTGGAGTATCTTCTGGTCCAACTTGACAACCACGGCTTGTTGCTGCCGTCCATGAATATAGGGAACAATCTCAGGATGATCGTTGGTGTACAAATGGAGTGTCTTGATGAGTAGATTGTTCACAATTTTTTGAACGCCCTAGTAGAATTTTTAAACCCAATTAAAAGAACCCACAATTATTCGCATACAACGACAGTACTTCCAGGTGATGCAGTTAACGCCAGTATTCTAAATTTGGTATTCACCGAATGGATACTTTTGACTACCTGCAAAGTTTAAAGTTCAAACACTCAGCGTCAACTGAACATGTTGAAAATACTTGACAGTACGAATAGTTTCCAGTTGCATGGTGAGCTTCATCCGTAATCAACAGTATGATGTCACTCGGATTGCAGGAACCGCGAGAAATGTCATTATGGAGGATTTGGGGAGTGAGGAAAAAGATGCTATTTGCCTTCCAAAGAGCCTCCCGTTTTTTCGGTAACAACGAGCCTATTTTTGTAGGTTAGTTGTTGCGAAAGTCACACGACAACACACATACCTGTCATATCAATGGTCTTATCGTTAGCCAACCCAACAATCGACCAACAAGCCTCCATTTGTTGTTGCACCAAGGGTTTGGTGGGCGCCATAAAAATCAGTTTTTTCGAGGGAAACCAACGACTGTAGTTCCACATCAAAACTGCAGCTATAAATGTCTTTCCCATTCCGGTTGGCAAACAAACCAAAGCATTGTTGTACACCGCGTCTTTGACAACGTCCAATTGGTATTTTCTAACGGGAAAATTAATGGGGTATTTGATAGTGCTGCCCTCGTTAAAGTTGAAACCAAGTTGGTTGCCTTGGTTGTTCATTGTAGGGGATGTTTTTAGCGAATAGAGGAAGGAACTGGGGCGACGGAAATGCCGCGAACAACGCATACGCTCCAGTTCAACGCACAGATTATACATTAATCAGGTTATCGTTTGCTATTTTAATATAATTCGTAGACATTTTTATTGTAATAAATAAAGTATTCAGTGCGCTTTTGATGCTAAAATCGGGGTTGAAATTGAAATTCGATCGCAACGGAATTGGACGTTTCATCCCGAAGTTATTTTTGTTATCTCAAAATAATTGAATCTACATATTTTTGGATTTAAATTAAAAACGGTATTTGTCAATGAAGCTTATAAGTAGAGTGCTCTAGGTTTGGAGTTCGCGAGTGAGTTAATAAGTCGATAATCAAGTCGACGGAAAGCATTGAACGATGAATTTTTTAAGGTTTCGTATGTATTCGCGGAGAGTCTCCTCATTTTCGTTGTCGTCTTTTTTGTGAGATTGTATCATAGCGGCCAACCGTTTCAAGAATTGGTCTCTTTGTTGTTGAGGTGTAAACTTGACGAACGAATCAGCTGAGATCAACTAAAAGTTTGAACAATTTAAATGTGAAATCCGTTATTGAATCACTTTCAAATGTTCTTTCACAACTTCAACAATGGGCTCGGTTAATGGAGCTATGTCTCTGTTGAGATATTTGAAATTCTTCGCCAACTTGATCCCGTAGTTTTCAATTTCATTTGAGCCATATTTGATTTTGAAAGTGTACTCAAGTTGAGTGTTGTCCGTAGTGGGTTCTTTTACTTCCATATACATACTAGAAATTGGACAATTCAATCTGCCAACGTAAAGTAGCTATACTACTTTTGAACGTTGTCAAAGAAGCTTTCAATGCAACCAAGTTGTTTGTAGTGACTAGTAACCAGAACAAAATTCTTTTATTTTATCAAATTAATACACAGCGGAAACAATAGCTATAACACTAACAATTCAAAATGACTACCTTGCGTGGGACTCTGGCAAGGTAGCTGAGAACAGAGTAGGCAATGCCAATCCCATCATAAATGGTCGTGCTTTTACCTAACTCATCAATAAGAATAAGATTTACTCCCGAACGGGTCTTTCTTATGATAGTGGATATGTTTTCTATCTAATTTAATTAGTTTTAAATAGTGTAGTGTACAGTATATAAATAAAATTGCTTCCGTAGTGAATGTGGAAGATCCATCCCCGATACAATCATCGTGCTGGAAATGAGTCAAAATTTGGTTACAGATGGTAAAGGAGGATTTGCTGCAAGGTAAGAACGAACCTATTTGGGCCATGATTTGGTATAGAGCAATGCTTTTGAGGTAGGTTGTTTTCCCGCTCTAAAATGATCAATTTATTATTAGTTTATTTGATCTTAGAAGAAAAATAAGCATCATCATATTTAAGTTAAATTTGTCATTTAAAAAGTTCATATCCTCAATCGATGAACACGGTTTCGTCAATTAACTGATTAGCTCATCTAGTTATGGTAATTGTTCAGTCATTGTGTACAAATAGAGGATTAACGCGGATTACACCAAACTGCTGCATAGAACACTATTTGTTCAACAAATCTAACGTTGCCGTTGTTGATACAACACTATTAACTCGAAGCTATAAGTTAAATGCATTTTGATGTTCTAATCAAATGGATATGAGCCCATCAAAAATTTTGATAGCCATTTGCAATGATGAATACCACCAATCGAAATTATGACCCATAAGTGTGAATGGCGCATACTAGAGGCTAATTATTGTTGTAGAAACAACGCCGCTGATCTGGTGATAAATTCGACATAATTGCTCATTTAATGTCACGATTTTACCAATTAAGGGATGAACTAAAGTTGCGTTGTCGGTTTCCAAAAAATGGTCATTCGTTATCATTTTTGCTAAAAGTTCGACCTAAGTTCAGTAATAAAGCAACATACGGCGAACGATGTTACCTTTGAAGGTTCTAGATTAATATTAGCGAGTCCTCGATTATCTAAAATTAAGCTAAAGGTTAGGAACCAACTTAGCAATTGACTAAATATCAATAAGATAATTAGTGGCGCACTTTCACCAATTAGCGAATTAACTAAGAAGACGTTACTACTTTTTTAGCAACTTAAACAACATTTGTTCAATAATATACTGATTATTACAATAGATTTGGCAATGATGTTATGATAAAATTGTTAGAATGACACGAGCAGCAGGTAAGATGTTAATCGGTCGTAATTTGACACGATTTTGGTTATCAAGCAAGTAAATTATCGACTATTTGAAAATTGCAACAGACTCATTTTATAGCGGAGGCAGATGATTAGTTTCAAAATTCTATATCCACGTTATTACTTTATTTAACGTTAATAATCGTGCTTGGTGAATGATCGCAATCAATCCTACGTAACACTGCAAGCGATTGCTTCAATCGATCACAAACACACTGGCACATCCATGACTAGTCCAGCAGGTCGACGTTAGTGTCCACTGCAAACGCACTTCTGATCGCAACAAACAACAGTTAATCTCCTTAAGTTGGGTTCAATTTAGTTCTTGGGACAACTCAAAGAATTAGGATTTAAAGACAACGTTGTCATAGAAACTAAATTAAAACACAAAGCAGCCAACTAGGCCGGTCGAGTGGAGATGCACAATAAATTTCGCAGCGACATCGACGAAGCCCAACCATTGCCAGCGAATCGAACCACATAGAAGTAGTCGATAGATTATATTCGGTGATCGCTATTGATCGTTCGTCCGATGGACCTTTCCAAGATAACAGACGAAAGAAGAGTGCACACTTGCAAAGTGTATTTTTATCTTGGAATAGTGTTTCTACCGGTGGTGTTGTTGGTGAACGGTGTTTGGTTTTTCCCCTACGCCTTTTTGCGATCGATGGATCGCCAGCACAAGAAATCCATGCAAAGGTACGTGATTCTATCGCTGACAGTAGGGTGCTTGTATTCGATAGCCCTATTAACTTGGATGATCGTGTATGGAGTGTGGCGACCGCGTTACGGCGACAGTTGGGACAATTTGTCTTTGAATGTAGCCAGAGGAACGTTGTAAAAATTTGCTTACGATATAGCCGAAACATCCGTTTTTATACTAGAAACCCTTTTATAATTTATTCAATGTGGTTTTGTAACGCAAGCGTCGGATTCGCGCACTATAAAACTAATTCCATCTAAACCTAACTGCACACCGATATCACAACTATTGAGGGTTATCTGTGTTTGTATTAGTTTAAGTTGAAGCCCACAGAGGTACATTTCAAGGTTGACGACTTTGAGGCAAAACGTGTTTGTAGCAGAGTTTGTAGATGGATCCGCCTTCTCTGGTGACATTGACGCCTTCATCAGTGACCCTTTCGAGTTTGTTGTACATAACATCATCTTTAAGTTCTTCGTCGGTGCAGCACACAAAAAGCGGGTGTGTTTCGAGTTGATTTTTCGCATAGTTGAAGTAACCTTCGACGTCAGTGGCCACATAGAAGCGACCCTATCATTAATATCCATTAGGTGTGAATACATATTCGTAAAAGTTGTATTAACTATTGCTAATATTCATCAAATGTATGCGAATAAAACGCTGGCATACTTCCGGCTTCAATGTGTACGCATACTCATCCAAAAGCGATGTTCTAAGTCGGCCTGAAAAAGAGTAAAAGGCAAAAATACCTGATTATTCGTTGTTTAAGCTTGGACGGTTTGAAGTGGGGATCTGGGAAGAGCACGAATATTTTACTTAGCTGAATGGCATCGTTGGACAAACTAACCTGCACGAAATGCTACCTGATTCTTGGAAAAATAGTTGTGATAAAACTTCATCGCGTTTGCCTGCACGACCCATATGTTTTCGCATTCCTTTTGCGATCTGAGGGCTTGTATTTTTTGCTCGACATACATGTACACCTACGCACGGGCAGTTGAAGTGTGGATTAAGTTTAAAAATTCATTTATTATTATTTTAATAATAATTAATAATAATAATAATAAGTGGGACCTTGTCTCTTATTTCCATTCCGAGCGAAAGCTGGTCAGGGAAAGTCTTGGAAACGTCAACTAAACGATAAATCAATTGTTATGCGACGAAAATGTCGAAAATAGGATGTACACAAAAGACCGCCGTAACCACAGCCAATGTCGACGATTTCGATTTTTTTTAAGTTCTGGTCTGGGAAATTTGGGTAAAAGTCGCTCAGATCAACATCCTCGGGTTTGAGTGGTCTGTTCGCAAGTACAACCGCAATGTTCCGGCAAATGAATTAATACACTTTGAGGTTTTTGTCGTTGAGTTGAGAGGAATGGGGACGTTGTCTGAAGTGCTTTTTTTGAGGAAACGCGACTGACATCATCAACCGAGTGCGCTTGCGCACTCGGTTTTAACAAATAATATTCCAGCATGAATAAATGTTTAATCGTAAAATGTTTGAGCTAAGTTACTATTCAAAGCTAGTTCGGTTAAATCCCATGCACAAATTTAAAAACTTTAAAAATGTGCTATGGCGTGAATTTCGCAGTTGAACTTGTTTATGTTGAGTCCCTTCTAGATACGACATGGATCCTAGCGTTAATTGTTGACCAACTTAAACGCCAATTTGAATGTAAAATGTGTCACTAAAGCATGCGTAAAAGCGACCTCAACGCCATAATTTTCGAGCATCTCCTTTAAACATTCGATTGTCACACGTTTTAGTTGTGATGAGGGCGTGCTCGGAATCCCAATGTAATTAAATTTGATCATCGTGTTATGCGTTATATCTTGCCTTTTAGCTGATTTTAAATGAGCATTTTTATGCCAAAATTAATGGTGATATTTGACTAGGCGATTAACGATCTATTTAAAAGCGAGTTTATTGAAACTATAAATCTATTGTACGAGTATGCTTATCCAACGTGATAAATATAATTTATTTTATTGACAAATAATAAACTCCATCAACCACCAACGATAATGCCCAACTGACACGTATACAGATGCGCAACACATACACACCCAAATAATAATGTTACTAACACTACTGCTCGTCGGGATTCATTTTCCCCTTAAAAACAGTGCGGCAAGCGAACTTGAGTTTTTCGACAATATTAAATTCGGCAACTCAAGAGAATGCAGATGTGGGGTATGATTTTGTGCTGGAGCAGTAGTTCTAATTTTTGCGTTGTAGTTGTTGTTCTCGTCGACTACCAACCTCAATGGTAATGTTAGCTGTTGTGAAACCAAACCAACAAACGAGTACAATCACAAACACGTCATCAAGTTGTTTGACACGTTGACTCGCACCCAATACTTTCGTTACTACAAAGTAACCGGACGATGGTTCATTGTGGAATGCGTGTGTGTGTGTTTAGGTTGATTTGTATCGACGATGCCCATTTTGGGAAGATGATGGCATGTGTACGGTAAAATCATGCGCAGTTGATGTCTGTGATAGTGTATTATATTTTGTCTTCCAATGTTTGTCTAGTTTTTATGTGTGTAGGTTAAGTTGCCCCTCGCTCTTCAAGTATGTGAAATTATCAGTGTTTAAATTACACGTCTAACCTCAAAATTTACCACCCATCAAATTTTATCTCAATTTAATGACTACTCATTTAATCTCAATTTAATGACTACTCAACTTTAGAACAACACCGATACCAAAGAAGATATTGTCGTACTTCGGTTGTTTTGTGTGTGACATAGTAACGACGTTGATATCACTAGTGCTCTGAGGGACTTGACATCGCACTGGACCACATAAATAAATCCATTAGGTTTGACCCCCTTTTTTCGATCAGTAGTTGCAACTAAATTTATCTAGTGATGATAGAAGGTATTTTCTCATGAGGGAGTATCTACAAGACACCCGATCCAACGATATTCTAGATCAAGGATGTAATATCAACGGCCATTTGTTGTACTACAGATAACAATTGTTTGTATCCAAATAGATGACCCTCCAGAAGGGGACTTTGTCGACCTCCAGTTCAACCCTGAACGCTTCACCGGCTACTCCGGAAAATCTTCACGCAACATCTGGACCAATATCTATGGCAACAATTGTTTCATGTAATCCAGTTTGTTGGTTAAATTAATACAACAAAGGAACGAGACGAATTTGTGTCACGCTCAACGAGTGTTCCAAAGGTTGATTTCCGGATTGCATACTAGTGTCACTCTGCATTTGGTGTCGTTGTTTCCCTATAGTAAGACGAAGTTGTTTGAGCACACATGTATGTGTTTAGCCGAAAATGGCGTCACCACTTGGCGTTTTAACAGAGATTTCTTCGAACAGCGTTTTTTGGAGAGTGGAAATATATCACAAAGTAATTTTACATATCTCAATATTTTGTGTGTTGACGATTAACTTATTCACTTGAATAAATGCCACATCTACACTAATAGGCCAAGAATACATCAAAAATCTTTACTTTCTAAACTCCATGCTTACAAGAGCCATCATAAAAGCCACCACCGTTTGGAACAACATGGAGTTCTACACGGGAGACAAGACTGACGACGTGCTCACCAAATCCCAAGTGCGATTGTTGGTGGATTCGCTGAACAAGTCGCCGAGTGTGTTCCAGGAGGAGAACATGTTTTCCAAGAACGTCACTGAGTCCTTACACATGCAAGTTGGTCCAAGCATTGACATTGCAATTTCAACTATGTTTTGAAGGACCAAATAAGACACCGCTTCCTCAACATCTCTCGAATCATGGACTGCGTTGGTTGCGACAAATGCCGTCTATGGGGAAAGTTACAAGTAACTTTAGTTGAAACGCGAAAACTGATTTTTTACAGACGCATGGCATCGGCACTGCCCTTAAAATCCTCTTTTCTAATCCTAACTCCATCGTATTGAAGCGAATGGAAATTGTGGCGCTTTTCAATGCAGCTCACAGGTATTGGTTGTTATTTTTGAATTGGTCACATTTTTCGCTAATCAATTATTTAAACGCACAATTTTTCAGATATTCTACCAGTCTGGAAAACCTCCGCAAAATCGAACTACTTTACCGTCCTTCGATCGGAAGGTCTGATGAACTATAGGTGGTTGGTTGATTGTGGTGAACGCGTGTTGGTTTTTATTTTTCAACTGTTCTTTCTTTTCGAGCGACAATACACCTTTCATATAAAACTCTGCACTTAAATTCACAAAATTATGCTAAGTGGGATTTGTGTAGTTTGGGGATATAACGAAAAAACGTCGTTTTCGACGTTTATATTTTTGCGCAGGTTGTTTATGTTAAAATACTAATCAGCTTTTTAGCTAATTTAAATGTTGAGTCGTCGCATACATGAGAATACAATTAAAATAGAGTTAATGCTTCACACAAATTATATAATTGGGTAAAAAATATATATTGCGTTATTCGATATGAAGCTAACTAAGGAACAACCTCGAATATATAAAACTCACTGAAAATATATATATAGATATTATATTTCTCCTACAATATGATATTTATATGTTTTGTATTTACCCACACGCGTTTTGGTTGGCTCAAGACAACATATACCGATTCATTTGGCGTTCCGTTCCTCCAGTTGAATTTTAAGGTTTAAAGGGAATTAAAAGTCGTTTAAATGTAGCATTTATAGTCAAATAAACATTAAACTACATTATAAAGCTGATATATCCCGTTCCAATTGTTAGTATATATATATATGTAACAGTGAGAAAACTAAAAAGTAAGTGAGGCTATATAAAAAAACAATTGCCGTATGCAACGGGCAAGGAAGCTAAAGCGAAGCCGTGCTTTTGCGCCAGTTGGTGATAAAAATAGATATAAAAATTGCCGGTTGAGTCATATTAGTCAAATATTCCGTTAACTTCAATCACTCAAGACAGTGAAGCAGCCAACGTGTTAACTTAGATCAAACACTCCCCACAATTCCATAAATTAGCTTAGACACCCGTTAAAACTGTACAGCGTCAATTAATGCGTCCATTTGGTAATAAAACTAGCGCTAAAGGAATAGGCCAAATCAAAAATTCAACCAAAATAACACAAACACTCAATTAACTTAACTATCAAGCCTATCAAAGCTGTCCACATTGCTTGATCACCACCGGAGTCTTGGGCTTGTCGTTGGCACCCGTTGGAGTGCTCTACACGGTCAACGATCAGTCAAAAAGCAACAAAACGCACGTCACCTCAATCATTTTAATTATGTGATTATCTGAGGGGAACACTCTGCCAAATATCACATGCTTGTTGTCCAGGTATTTACACTGATTGGTGGTGATGAAAAATTGCGACCCGTTGGTGTTCGGTCCACAGTTAGCCTGACAATGGTCGAGTTACTCGTTTGGAAATTTAGTCGAAAATTGGTTACCATAGACAACAGCCCAACCTGATCGTGGGACAGTCCGAAAGCTTCATCTTCGAATTCTTTGCCGCCGTAAATGCTATAGGAACCCGTTCCGTCGTTCTGTAAATTAGTGAGACAATAGGTGGTCACGGGAGTGTGCTACATTGATGAAGTCGCCACCTTGCACCATGAAGTCCTTGATCACTCTATGGAAAGTGCAGTTTTTATATCCGACGGGGATATTGTTCTTTCTAACGCACGTTAGAAAGGTTTATAGTGCTCCTTAGAAGTACTTGTGTTCGCCGGTGCAGAACTGTCTGAAGTTTTCGGCAGTGCGAGGCACCAAATGCTTAAAGAGTTCGATGCGAAGTCGTCCTATGTCCTACATTGATGGCCAATTAGTAAATTGGTCGTCACGTCTAATTATAATATTGGCGGGCTAAACGAATAACGCAACCCTACTTGCGATCCTATTGAAATGTCGAAAAAAACCACAGGATTGTCCTCATGTCTCAGCTCAGAAAACATGTTTTGGTGTTGGCATGATCGCGCGTGCGCGTTTTATACTAAATGAGTCAAAAAGTTACTTTTATCCTTGAACTTTCGAAGGTATTTTTAGAGTCCCCAAAAGTTTTTTTGATTTTATATAACATCCAAAACGAGTTGACCTTAACTTGGCCTACCCATAATTTGCATGTGGTAAAATTTAGTGAGCTATAAGAGTTTGTCATAAACTCATTCACGGTTGAACCTAGACCTAGTTATCCTAATTCACACATACAAATAGTGTTTTAAATCATTGCGCAACAAAGCGACGATTTTTTACATGAAAAAGGGCGATTATAAAATATTTTAGATAGTCGTCGGACGGAGTTTTCAGTCGTCATCGAACTCATCAATCATGTCTTCTTCCCTCATTTCATTTATTCGCTTCATTCGCAAATGAGCTCCATACTAAACACAAGTCAACAGTGCCCGGCTGCAATTCAACTACGGTGAAGTAAGCTACGCATAGAACATTAGCCTAAAACAAACCAGTCATCACATACACATTCATCACTATTTAAATGGTTGTAGTTATACAGTGATAGCTACATAAAGGACACGCAGCATTAACTTGTCCATTTTTGAAACTTTGGCCGGGCTTTTTTTAACGTTTGCCATACATCGTCTGCTGAATGGCACGAGAAACCTTGATGCCAACCACATGTCAAAGGTTTAATAGTTGGACGCTTCAAGTCGCTCTAAAAAGGTCGTTTAGCTTGAGTCACGTTACTACTTTTGTAAAACTCGACAAAAATTGCTCCTATTTGTTGTTGGTAGTTGTAGTTTTACACATTCGAATGTGGTTGCGAGTAATGCGTGTCCATTGTTGTTTGTTTACAATTGAATGCGAAAAATAGTGTTAAAAATATAAAACTTATTGTCGTGTATGTTCGAGGAGTGTCGTTGATGTAATTCAAATAAAAAATGTTGAAACATAGACCAAGGATGGTCAGTGAGCTGTATTATATGTAGAAAATTAATCTCGCATTTTATTGCGTTAACTTTGTAGTAAACTTTAGGTACGAGATTGATACCGCAACAGACGGGTGGTGTTTTTAATGGATGCGAATGTTTGAACTCAATTTTGATAGCATTCAGCGAAATAATACACGAATTTTATAAAGCAGTGAAACACACAAGTACTATGGACCAAAAAGAAAAAGTAGCGTCTACTAAAACCGTAGACATCTCACTTTGTTGTTACCAATATAAAGTCAAACGATTTAGTTATGTGAAATATTATTGGATGTAGCGGAGAACCATAACATGAGCGATCCAGCTAGTGTTTGGCAAACGCTACTTCGAGCGATCTCTCACAAGGCTTGTACTTTTCAAATTCTGGAATGCTGTTGAAGAAGTCAAAATATTCTCGAAGTTTTTGAAAAGAATGGATGGGGTTGGTCACACTCTTTTCAACGCAGTATTGGTTGATTTGGTAGAGCTTGGGGAAGTTGATGGAATCCATACTGGATGGTTCGGCACCATCGATGTATGGGCCTCCAGATTCCACTAAGAGATCATTGACGACGCTGAGTTCTTTGAGCATTTTGTTGAACGAAGATTCGGCTTTGTCGGTGCCAAAATTATTCACGTACAACTTGAAGGCTGGATAGAGAGCTTTGGTTTTGTTCTCCAATTTCATTGGTCTTTCAATTTTCACGTCGGTGTAGTTTTTGGCAAGATAATTGAACATGTCAATCAAATCGTCGGAGTAGAACGTCTTGTCGCTAAACAAGGGCAATTCACACGAGGACATGGCGCTATCCAAAACTTTCAACTTGTCATTCGGGTTGACTGCGACAATTTTATATGATATGTCTTTAAAGTGAAAATGCAACAAAATTCGGTGCACCAATATGCAAATAACAGGCGTTTGTGTTCTGGGGAATGCCTAAAGTACATTCAATCACTGTATCACTTGATGATTGATTGAAGCAACAATGCGTTCAACTACGAAAGAAACATTACTTTCACATAAAGTGTTAAACCTTCATCACCAACTTCAGTTGCCATTTGACCTCGCTCTATCTACTATGCTAGCTTATTACACTGGGATTACGACAGCGAGCTAATAACATTACTTATGATAATACTTCACTGTCGTGCTGTATATTATGAAAAATCCTTTCAATTCGAAAAACTAATTTCGCACACCTTAGTCATCAATGAAAACGCACTGTGATATGTCCTTATGGTTTTTAATCAAGCTTATTGAGTACAATCAAGTTTCGTACAGCAATAGTTGTTCTATTCCTGCAAACTATTCGTTTGCTAATCTCAATGGAATTACCTAGTAGCAATGGTGGTGTTGTTCAATACAATAAAGAGCTATAGCTAGTGAAACAGGTTAATTTAATTAAGTAACTAGTTATTGCTCATTCAAGACCTCCTCATGGATGCTTGTTGGAGTTTTGAGTCACACACAATAACAAATTTCATAGAAACTAAGTTGTTTAGATGTTGGACTTTAGACAATTTATTGAGTTTTATCGATATACCACAGATATCAATAACACGCTCTTAACGTTAGTAATCCAACGAAAGATGAATATAACCTTGTTTTTAAGTTGGCATTGAAATCTCATCGACTACAACTTGATAATCGGTTCAAAATTATACTAACAAGGTTAATGTTTGTCGGCCTGACTTTACACTTCTTATCGCGTGTTTAGTGTTAATAACTTGATGTAAAATTGTGTACGGCCATAACAACGACTTCCATAAGCATCTGTTTATGAAGTTCGGCTTCATTCTGTGCATAGAAACGACGTCAAACTATTGAAAGTTGTTTGATAATTTAACGTAATACAGAGACAAAAGTGGAATTTTTTCACGGCTACTTATGACCATCTTATAACAATTAGCTTTGATATCCTTTTATAAGTCTTATTATTGAATAGATGACAATACTTAATTGTAACTGTTATTATAGGTATATCGTTTTTACGATCTTTAGAGGGTTAAACAAGTATGATGCTATTAATAATTGATTTATTTCTTCGAAGCATCATTGTCTGCATCGTCCACACTAGTAGGAGAGCAACAAACTTTGTTAGGGTACTCAGAGTTACTTTTTATTGGTACTTCAGTAATCTTTAAATTTTATATATGTGCACTGTTGTGCAATTATGTGTGCTTCTAGAGATTATGAAAAACCTATAATACCTATTTCGTCTGCTCACATAAGTGGAAACATATGACAGTCAGTGGTTAGTGTGAATGATTAAACCTTGCACACTTGAATATTAGTATTGATGAACAATCCATATTTGGTTACTCCTTCTAGAAATTATAGCAAATAAATAAAATAATGAATTATGTTTAAAGTAATAATGACGATAAAAACGATTTTTGTAAGATTAAGATGAATTATTCTCAAAATAGAATAGCCAACACGAATATTTTATGTACAGTTGTTCCTTGAAAGTTGCTTAGAAAGCGACTCCGACTATTTGTTGGTTAGACTATTCTTAATTTATTGAAGGTTTAATAGCCTAACTATATAATACAAGGTATCATTACCCACGTGTAGTTATTCGATGGAAATAGCCACATGAGTCTATCTGGCTAAATTTTGAACAAATGTTCTTTAAAAATGATGGAAATGCATTTTCGGTTTTTAAAAAATTGAATTAGTTTTTCAGTCGTAATCCCCATTGAACTGTGATTCACTTTTTAAAAAATTAGTAATTTGATTGAATGCCAGGTATTCTTGTGGCGTTTCTTTAAATGTACATAATATATGTAATCCTTTGTTATTCCCAGCATAAAACAAGGATCATTTTAAAAACATTAGCCACGAGGTAGTAGTGTATTACGAAAGGGGTTTTCTATTAGAGTGCGTATCGAGCAAATACAACAATATAAGTAGCGTCTTCAGTATGTGGAATCATTTGAAAGATTTTATTTAGATGGTGATTCTGGCGTTGACCGTTTATGACTCGGCTGGTAAGTACAATGTACGTATCGTTTAAACGTGTGTTAGAATTCAACACATGTAAGAACGAGGATTTGCACTGGTGGAAAAATCAAACGAGTTTCGTTTCAGCCAACGCTGGAATAAACATCTCAGAATATATACTCAAATTTTATTTTTCTAACAATTTTCCACGGCATAGTGGTGAAGTTGGGATAATATTTGACGTGGATCCGTCTGAGATAGATTATTAAAGTAAAACTTATTCAACTGAAGAGATACGGAAAATGATCTATGGGCACGATGACAACAAATACATTGAAAATATGAAACTATATTATTATTATGATGGGAGAGTAAATCCAATAGTCGAAACATTAATGCTTCGACGTGCTACATATTTAAGGGAAGAACGGTGAATTCATCTTCAAAAATTATTCTGATCAAAATGTACTAAGGTTTATTAATTTAAGTCTAACGACCGATTTAATCTCTATCGATACTTTCGAGTTTTATATCAGAGAAAAATTATCTCTCGTGGCAAACCACCCAATGTTACGCCAGTTGCTACTTGACGAGAAGGAGGAGCTTCTGATGAAAAAGTAAACGAAAATGTGTTAAAATATCAACTTTAATAGACTGAAATTTACCCCCAACCTTCTCGATAGACTATTTGACGAAGTTGCTGCAGTAGAAAACTCTAAAAGCGCAATTGAAAGAGTAATTTTAAGAAAGTAGCTTTTTTATGCTTTTAGGCGAGAGATTATTTCGCCCAAAAGTACATTGGAATGACGTTCGACAAATATTCGCACAGTATTCATCGAATAAGAATGGATCGTGTGTGGATGAGCAATGAATTCATCTCTAAAAGTCACCTTTAGCCGACTTTCAATAATACTACCCAAGTTTTACACCTTCACTCCCACTTTAACACATATAGTACAAAAGTTTAATTTGGTCAATTTTTCTTCGCGTGTCATTCTTATGCGTCTAAACCAGGGGTCTCCAAACTACGGCCCGCCAGCGATTTTCATCTGGCCCGCAGGACCTACTTTTTGTTAATTCATAAAATTAAGGCCAACTTTAGGTAACGAGTTTAAAAAAACCCGTTAATATAAACGTTATCTGAACCAATTTCACCACCTGACTTGAAAAAGTGCTAAATCGACTACAATATTTCTCCATAGTAAAAAAATAGTAAATGAGAAAAAAATCCACACACAAAAGAGTTGCCAAAAGCACATGTTGTTTTGAGCACGTTTTTTGAAGCTATGTAGCTTTTTTATCGCATGCGCACTCAACGCGCCCTCTCAAACTTTCAGCCCAAAATGGATTTCCCCCTGTGGAACAGTGTCGTCATAAATAACACCCTGAAGGTCATAAAATTTAGGCATTCGGCAAACAATAGGGCGTCAGCAGAAAAGACACGACACAATGTCAATAACAGCGCACCAGTTTGTATTTCGCGTTACACTTGCACAATTTAGGTGGCCTCATTTGACCTCGACGGCACCATTATCAAAACCAAATCAGGAGAAACGTTTTCTCGTGACCATCAAGATTGGGAGTAACCTCGTGGGAGTTTGTCGATTAGCCATGAAGGTTCGTTTAGGTTTCTGTACAATATGATACCAAGAGTGATGAAACAACTCCACCAAGATCAGTATAAAGTAATGACGTATAGTCGTACGTATTGATAACGAGTATTGTTTTATGAATTGAAGATTGTAATCTTTACAAACCAAGTAATTATTAGTATACAGTTGACGAATCGCGTCGATAGTTAACACAATAGAAAGGTCTATCCCGCAACACATACATATTGAAATCATTCAGAAGGAAACTCTATGAAGTTTGTGTCAAACTGGATGTCCCATTGACGGTACGTGGTCGTTGTTTCTGGCGGGAAAATCTCCCACCCGTTTGCTCGCATCCTCTATATTTGTGTAATGATTCAAAATTAGATATTAGTCTCGTTGGTGGATGACAACTACAGAAAACCATCGACTGGAATGTGGGAACACTTACTGAAGGTGACTTGAGTTAGTGTACCGCGAGAACTGGTAAGAGTTCTGTTGTTTGTAGGAACTTGGCGACGTAGACAAAAGCCAAAGTTTTTTTGTAGGAGGTAAAACCCCTTCGTTATAGTAAATAGTTTTGGTGTGTACGTAATTCAGATGCTGCGGGGAGACCTGCCACGCCAATCAAAAAAAGAGACCATTCTGATAGCGATAAACGAGTATACCAGTGTCGGTGATTGTGAAAGTGAGAAAATTTTAGTTTGCCAACGCCATCGGAATCCCGTTCTTCACTCCCGAAAAATACTTTCTCAAAACTGACAACACCAACTTCAGAGACATGAACTACTACTTCACTCGAGCGTCCAAGGCGAAAGCTGAGACCACTCCTCCGACTGAACAGAACGAGAAAGAATGACATTTTTAACTTGGACAATAGCCCACTTAACTTTGCGCTTGTGAAGTAGAGAAAGCGAATGTTTCAACTGTCCAAGCGCCACTTCAATTATGATTTTGACGTTTTCAATATAACGATCGACTATTAAATTTTATGTGGCGCACAGCATCAATACAATAGACAAAGTTCACACTAAAAACATAACTACAGCAGTCTCAGATGAGATTCTTATTGAAAAAACTAACGTCTTTGATTTTGCCGAGGTCGGGGACGGATATGAGCGGTGTGAGGCCTATGAATTAGTTCATTAGTTGCGTATGTCTGCACGTGTAATTTAATCAAGCAGTAATGGACTACTCAAAGTCAAATGCACTGTTGGATGCAGTTATCAACTGCGTTAACTCGACAAGAGGCTAGGAGTGTTAGAGTTGGTGCACTTTTGATTTAAATGTAGGTTTGGTACTGCGCCGAATTATTTTTAACATTCGTAAACACAGAAATTATTTCATTAATGTACACTGCAATCACTCAATACAAACATTCACATAATTTTAACCTATAAGAATAACTAGCTCTAAAGCCGAGCGTGTTTAAGGGTTTTAGGTGGAAGTTTCATTTGTATATTAAAAACAAAGGGCAAGCCGATAGAAATATAGCTCGCAAAATGGATTACTCTCCATGTAGGTATCAATGTCGTAGGTTGAATCCGGCGTAGAGCCGTCCGAGGTTTTCGCTTTATAGTTGGGCCGATGCGGGTCTGGGAGGTACTGATCCTTACGCACCGGCCCAAGGTACTGTTGTGTGGTCCAGATCTCGGCGAATTTGAATATGAGCAACTCTCTCCAGCCAATGAGCGACGACTGGAGCGACTGGGCCAGATCAATCACACTGTAGATGACCATCAGAGGCAAAAGTTTGCAGCACTCCTCTACAACAGGTCAAGGCACAATTGGAGACACTTCAATTTTAACTTGTCACCTTTGAACCGAATATAATCATGGTACAACTTGGACAACGACTCCATCACGGCAAACTGCTCATACACACTGCCACTGCGAGTGACAAAGTATTTCTTGTTGAGTTTCTTTCGATTTTTGGTTATGGTTCGTTGAGTGGAAGTTGTTGAGGATGATCGATTCGAACTACTAACGCCAGACACCCCGCTGCTTTGGGAGAGTTGGGAGCTGGCAATTGAAGCGCCGTCCAAGCTTTGCAAATCATCCATGTTCATTTCCGGCACTAAACAGTACGTGTAATGTCAACTTATGTGTTAGCCGAAACAGATCTAAATACATGACGACATGAATTCGGCAATGTTGGCCCTGTAGTCGACAAGCTGGGCATACAGGTGTTTAAAAAGGTCCACTTTATTTTCCACAAAAGTGCTCAACACTTCGCACCCTAAATAAATGTGTCTACGGCAAATATAGCCGAAGTTGGGTACGTTTTCTGATGGCGCTTCTGACCATGTCTTCGGAGTCGTTTGTCTCGAACGGGTCTACTTTGAAACTCTAACGACAGTCAGCCCACACTGTTCACAAACCCACCTACCAGATGAATCACGCTGTCCCATATGTGATAATCGAGGGCCATTTTGAAAGCTCTATTTCCATCCTACATGAAAATGATCAATTACACTATTTCATTTGACTCTCCTCCACTCAGTGGATGCTTAATCATGCGTAAAATTCGCAATAGAAATACACTTTGAACGAACTAACAGTAACTTCACATGTCCTATATCAAGTAACGCGTAAAGACTACTTAACGTCCTAATGCGTTATTATCATTACTTTATTATTTTTGGTCAGCGTGATTAATAATTCACTGATATTGAGTAATGTGGTTTATCAATAGGATTCTAATTATTTTACCAAACAAATGATCTGTCGGAAATAGTTAGTGAACGTTGGTTGGTTTCCTCGGCGTCATTTTACGCGAAGGGCATTTTAAACAGAAAAAATAAAAACTCGAAATGCAACTTTAACTGAGTTGTAATTTTTTAAAAACTTTTGAAAAACATGAAGTGCGCCTGCGCACCGTGAATATGTGGCACGGGAAAATGGCGAGTCGCACCTCACCAAGTAGTAACGCTGTTCCAATAAATAAAATTATTAGTTTTTTAGCACGTTATTAGCGGCTGTTAGTATTGATTTTAACAGTGAAAAAATGCGCGATCAGTATGAGAATTACAACCTAAAAAATATGAATATTTTCCACACGCCGCAAAATGCCCACCTTTGAACTACAGTAAAATTCTAAAAACACCAACATAAATGTGATAATGGGCTTCATGCGCCGGTGAATTAAATTTAATCTGCGAACAATACCAATAGTTAATGCGATGTGATTTGATGTAGTGCTAAAAAGAAGCAAAAGAAAGAAATGGAATATTTGCGTTTTATTTAACAGTTAAAATTTAACTGTTAAAGTATGCGATATTTTGGCGCGCATCCGCGACCAACTTTCGCAAATGGTCACTATTGACATTATCCCCAAACGCTCAAAAAGAAATAAAAATGGTGCAGCAAATGCCGTTAACTGATTTTATACAAATATTGCGGGGAATGCTAGCGAAAATCGACAAAATCTAGAGTTGGTTTAATCCGGATGAGAGCTCGTGCCACGATCCTCGTGGAGTCCATTGTCGGTGTGCTCAAATTACCTTTTAAATATTAGTCGCCCAAATAAATGGCGTTTAGAATTGCGCACCCTTTCGCTAACTGCGAAATTAACTTAAATTATCCGAGTGTAATTACATGAATGTGACATTTGGGACAGTTAAAACTGGGCAATAATAGCGTATTAGTGAATATACATTTAGTAGCATGAATTGCATGGTAAATTACGTTGGCAACCAACTTCAACAGTAGTTGTTCAACAGTGTAGTACAATGCACAGCGCAACTGAATAGCATAAATAAATTACACCAATGTGAAGATCCACAAACTCCACAGCGTCACTGAAGTTGGAGGTGCAAACGAGCTTGTCGAGCAGAGCCTGTTGGTATTTGGCCAAGTGCTGTTGGGGGATGTCGGACGCCGCCAACTTGCTGATGTACCCGACACAACTCTTGTACTGGAAATGCTCAAACTTTTTCACCTTCAAACAACACTCCAACGCTTTGTCAAAGTTGCAAAGTCGTTGATACACAATGGAGGCATCCTCGTAGGCTTTCTTTTCATCCACCAAGAACTCAGCGTACATCCGAGAAATAGTGAGGTAGTTGTGGGTGTGAGTGGGCAAGTTGTTGATGGCCATTTTATACTTCTGGTGTTTGACCACGAACGCCAAACACTCGTCAGATTTGTCTTCGCATGTTAAAATATGGAGCAGAGCCTTATCAAACCGTTGCAAATAACAATCGATAAGATACCGCATGTAGCTTGGATCGGTGTCCACATAGTGTCGCAATCCAGTTACGAACGGCAAATACTCTTGTGGGTCTTTGTTCACCACTTCGGCCACTTTGACCACCAACTCCAAATCGTACGTCCCCACAGCTTTCTGGTAGAACAAAGTGTCATCTTGGAGATGCTGTTTGATGAATTCCAACGCGCTGACCACTGGCAGTTGTTGTTGGTCACTCGATCCGCACAGCAGTGTATCTCTCACACAGTACAACGCTTGTTCGTAACCATTGTGCTTGTTCTCTTTCATGTGGGTCAATAGGATAGCATTGAAATAGCCACTATCAATGGTTTTTTCGTTGAGTGCAATCAAATGACTTCGAAAAGTCTTCATAACTGTTTGCACTTTGTCCGCCGGGTTCCACAGGGCACTTCTCGCTCTGTCGCCGTAGAAGTCCTTGTAAACACTCTCGGTGGTATCGCCAGCTGAGAGTTCACTCAGGACGGAATTTAACAACGTGGCACTGTTCAACTGGTCGATAAACACATCGACTGATTTCAACAGAGACGACGGATCGTGGTCAACTATCAAATTGAAATCGAGACGATGTTTGCGCGCCAACCGGACAGCATCGTTGTAGCATTTGTTGTCCAGCAGTTTCTTCAGCTTGGATATCACTAAAGGACGAGGATATATTAGTTCGGTGTTTCCTCGAGGTATCTGTAGAATGACAGACGCGTCCACTTCGGACGAGCACACAAGTTTAGCGTTTGTCTCGACCACTCGTTTGTAGCTGCTGTTTGATTCTGCTTTGCTGATAAACAACTCCAACGCTTCCTTGGCGCAGCTGTCAAACAACAACTCCAATGGGATACAATAAAGATGTTCCATTTTGGTGATGACCAGCAGAAATTCTTGCGACACATAGAAACTTGAACAGAATTGAAATAGGCGTTGGTTCTCGTTCACAATGAGGTTGTTGTTCACGTCTGTGTAGATGAGTACGGTGTTGCTGCCGGACAAATGGCGGTCATTCACCAGAATAACAGCATCATTCATTTGGCACGCTACGTCGTACAGATGAGTGACTGTGACTTTGCACTTGGAGCTATCTTGGTCAAAGTCAATTCGTAGGAGAGCATTGTTTTCACATTCTGCAAAGATGAAGGTGGTGGTTGGCGACAACTTTTCGAAATGCTTAGGTTGAACAAATCTAATGATTTTCCATGTGTTCAAGTCGCATGTGGTGTCCACCTCAACTGAACACACAGTGCACTGAAAATGCGTGTCTTGGTGAGTGGTGAGTCGAATCATACAAAAACTGTCCTTTACACCGTCATTGAAAAGAGCGAACATTCTATTGTTATCGATTACGATAACCTTTCGCAGTTGACTGCTGGAATAGTTGCCGATGTCAACCAGTGTCTCCTCAATCACCACAGTGACGTTGTGTGTAAGGCAGCCTTGTTGAGAACGCGGGTCGATGCAGCCGCGCCTTTTGGTGTCCACTTGGACGATGTTCATTTCGGTGCCATCTTTCAACAACGCCAGAACCCATTGACAACCATCCGCTGCAATGGAGGTGGAGTTGTTGTTGTTGTTGATCATGTGGGTGATGTAGATGATCTCATTGGGGAAATAGTTCAACTTACAGCCAGCCAACGCGTACGGAAGAGGAATCACGCTCGACGACAGTGGTGTGAATTGGAGATGACTGCCGTCCACAATACCGATAACATTTTCTCTGGACACATCCACTCTAGTGGTGTATTGATATCGCACCACACTGCCGTCGTTGCCCAACAACAACAAACAATTCGTCCAATACCACATTACAGTGTCAACTTTAAAGTCACTTGAGTGTCCATCGAAGAATGTTTCATATTTGAGGTAGTAGTGGTAGTTGGACGATGTCCACAACTGCAGTAGTTGCGTATTTTCCAGTGGATTATCAATGAGCACGGCGAGCATTGTGGAATCAACGTTCCATTGGAGTGCCTTGACGACGGAATTCAAAGAGCAACCGACCAACTGTAGTCCACCGTGTCGTAAACCGTTTCTTTCGAAGAATACCACGCTTCGAGATGGCCCATCAGCTGCACAAGGAATCGCTGTTGCAGTGATGCATATGCCGTTGGGTTTCCATGAGAGGACCGGCTCCAAAAACACACTCAAGTCGCACGTCGAGTGCAGCACACCTTGATCGGTCCACACTTTGATTTTGCGACGAGCTTCAACCGCACACCATGTGGAAGTGGCCACAAATTTGCCATCTCCTCTCCAACTGATAACACCGCGTTTACACTCGTCATAGTGTATCATCAACTAGTAATAATCATCATTTGAGTGAATTGGAGTGATGGTTACTTGATGCGATGGTTCTACATTGGTGGCGGGTTTGGATGTCGATGAACGAACACCTTGACCAACAAATTGAGTGGAGGTTTTGCCCCAACCGAGCGATATATTCCTGGATTCGCCAAAATCGGCAGTCTGCACTGACACATTGGCAATCACATCAAAATATCTGCCCAGCAAGGTCAAGTAACCGGTCACAGATATAACTGCCAGTGCAGACACATCAAAGTTCCATGATGCCGCGTCCACGGCTGCATCCATATTGCCAATCAACTCCCAGTCCTCGAAATTCTCATCTGGGCATGCTAGTTTGTGTATGGCGCCTTGTTTCGAGATGACGCACAACTCATCAGTTGCTTCCATCTTCACCACATCAACCATATAGTCGTCTTGCTGCATAGCATTAATGGTGTAAAACTGCTTGAGGTGGTGGTCCATATTTCTAACGCTGTACAATTGAATTGTGTGATTGTAGCCGATGTAGATCTCATCAATGTGTGGAAATGCCACCAATGGGTACTTCCCATCGTACATCTCAACCACAATACGATTAGACTTCAACAGAGATATATTCTCCATCACTAACTCTCTTCTGTGTGTGTGTGCGTATCCTATTCACTTAATGTGTAGTACACGTGATCACAAGATCGCTAGTGGAATTTATTGTATCGCATCACATTTGGTTTGGATAAGTTATCACTAAATGACCACCGAAAGTGTGATTGAAGAGATTTTGGCCAAGTACAACGAAACAGACAAAAATCGGACTCTTTTTTCGCGAAATATATCCCCGCAAAGTGACCTCAGTTATGTAGCTGGTGTAGATGAGGCGGGTAGAGGTCCTGTGCTAGGTAGTTTAGTTACTTTCTACCGTGCGCCTATATTTCCCCTCTATTATTACCATCGTTCATGTACATTGTGAATTGATTTTTCGAACCCG
Source organism: Merluccius productus (assembly GCA_027122695.1). Taxonomy (NCBI): domain Eukaryota; kingdom Metazoa; phylum Chordata; class Actinopteri; order Gadiformes; family Merlucciidae; genus Merluccius; species Merluccius productus. The sequence continues at coordinate 7,792 of JAOPJI010074104.1, read as the reverse complement.
TTTAGGCCCTATGGTGTATTGCATCTTTTACTGCTCGTCTGCATTTGAAAACGAATTAAAGGCAATAAAATGCGATGGTAACGCCAGTTAACTTAGTGCAACTTCAACTATAGTGCGATAGACTCCAAGTCCATGACCGATCAGAAGAGAAGGCTGATTTTTGAGTGGATCTGCCAACATCGCAGTGGCTGTGGATTTCTGCTCAGCATCATTCCGCCGAACTTCATTTCGACGTCAATGTTGTCGTGGTGGGTGTTTCGCAGCAAAATGGCATTTTCTTACTTCTCAAATTGTAGGCAAAAGTATGATTTGAATTCGCTGTCGCATGATACGGTGGTCGAACTGATCGATTCCGCGCAACAATCAACCAAAGAAGCGATTGGGGAGATTTATATCGACACGGTCGGACCGGAAAACACCTACCACTCCTACTTGAGCTCGCGAATCAGCTGCAAGAAACCGAAATTGTGCATTTCCAAAAAGGCCGATTCCAAATATGTGGTGGTTGGTGCGGCCAGTATCTGCGCGAAAGTATTCATCTGTTCGTTTAACGCCTGTTCAATTAAACACGCACATCGCGACCTACTGCATGCATAAAGGAGTTGTTTGTGTGTCAGCGAGTACGCATGCCCAAAAAAGTTTTACTTATACACGCACTTTACAGCACCACTAATCAACTTAAACCCTAGATAAAAAAATTAAATTTAGTTCAATTAAATGATTGTTGCTGTGTTTGAACGCACTAGTTTTGGGTAGATTTTCAAACATATAATCCGATTAGAGAGTTTGCTAATCCGATTATAATAGAAAAGAGATGTTTCCCACATTTACGCTATTACAATCGCATATATAGTTATAACAATAAACTTTGTAACTAATAGCATCGATTTTATTAAAATGCGACAGTTTTTTGTGTAGGAGTGTTGTAAAGCGTGTGTGAAAAAATTTGAAAATGTGCAATTGTCTCAATACAACCTAAAGGACATAGAATCTACATGTGCAGATATAGTAGAGATAGGTTGAAGACTCAAATATAAGCTATTCACATGTTATTAACGCAAAGTTGGAATGAGCGTGTGTATAATATTTAAGTTCATTGATTAGTTGTGCACTTTAGGTTGTGAGAGACGTCGTTTTGGAAAAACTCGTTGAAAGATACCAACAGGAATCCAGTTATAACCGCGAGTTGGGCAGTGGCTATCCTTCAGGTAGTACTATAAGTAGGTTGATGATGCAAGCAACTTTAGATCCTAAAACTGTCGCTTGGATAGCTTCAATTTCCAACCCCATTTCAGGGTTTCCCAGTTACCTTGTGAGATTCAGTTGGAAGACTATTCAAACAGTTTTGGAAAGAAAATTGGGCATAATGTGGTATTTAAATTTGCACATCAAATATGTTGTGTATTAAGTTAACATGCTTGTTCGAGTGGTATTTTTGTGCAATAGGCCGGTGAATAAAAGCGAGGCGAAAAAACGGAAAAAACCTGCGACTCATTCCCAACCTCCTCCTCCACCTAGTCTACTTTTTCTCTCCCAGTTCAATATGTCATCTACTGTCGATTGGAATGAATTATAAATAGATTATTGTTGCTAAGTGACATTGTGTTTAATAATTGAACAATTTATTTTTCGCTTCACACACAGGAATGAGTGTCATCTTTATAATTCGTCCTTTATCTACACGTAGTTATAGGGGTGTGTGTGTATTTGGTCGTTGATAACTACTTGAAGGTGTTGAGTAATGTCGGCTGCCATTGTGGTCAAATCGTTGAACGAATGGTGGATGTGGATTGGGTTGTTCTTAGTCGGCAAAATCAAACTAACTTCAAATTGTGCACAAAAGTACTCTATTTCCACTGGGAAACAACAACAGCGTGGGGTAGTATTGAATTGGAAACTGACCACATAGATTTGGATTGACACTGCACTCAATTTTGCCAAATTTAAGTTTCTCGTTGGTCATTTTCTATGGGGATATTCACGCATGGAAATGGGTGTATTTTACTTTGGCCAGATTTTCCAACATCGGCATGAAGTTCATGCATGGACCACACCATAAGGCGTAAAAATCCAGCAACCAAGCTGTGGTCTGATTCGAAAGGAAAAACTGGTTGAAGTTAGTAGGGTCGATTGGAGTAATAGCAGAAGGTAGAAATGAGTGTATGAATTGGTCCAGAGGGTGATAATGAGTCCAGCCACTGTACTCACTAATTTTTCATTTTCACTGTCCACCAACAAACATATTGTTACATGTAACTTTTGTAACTTTTTTCGGTTGCCGGGAACATCCTGAGTGTGGGGTAGTATTGGACGGACTGTTCGGCACAAAATGATGGATACAGATCGCATTGGATTTTTCCAAAGTGCACTTTACCGTGAAATTTCTGATGAAAATAAACTTTGGAGACAAGTGCATGCGTTACTTTTGATAATTTTGTGAATGTGGGAAGGAAGTGCTGACAACGAGAACACCAGCTGTTGTAATAGTCAACAAACCACAGATTGGCGAGGTCTTTGTTAGCAACCAGCGTATGGAAAGTTTCTGGCGTCAAATCGTGAACGTATTTGACGTTCAGGTCCTTGAAAGAACGTTTCAGCTAGTCATTGGTGATAAGCAGAACCTTAATGAATTCGTGGATATCCTCGGCAGTGTGGAACTCGTTGGTGAGTTCAATGTGGTTGTTCTTTTTGTATTTAACGTAAGGAAAGCCTTGCGTGACCGAGTACTTTATAAAAGTAGTTACATTAAGCAATTTTAGCAGAGCTACTTTGTAACAAATGTGGTAATAGAAGTAGCAGTCCAACGTGAAAAACGAAATGTCCTTAGCAGCAGGGTTGCTCAATTCATTGACGAATCTTCTAAATTGCCATATTTTGTAGAGACAAGGTTGGCATCTCTAAATCAATTGTAGTTTCCATTGGTAGATTTGCCAACCAACTGAATTGAACAAGTAAACGATGAATGTGGTGTTGGGGTTCGAGTCCAGTTCTACCAACGAATCAATAGTCTGGTCACTCAACACTGACACATTGGTTGCTGAAACAAGTGTGTAGAAATTGAGGATTTCTCGCGAAAAAAAGTTGCCTAAATAGGTTGCTATCATTTTTCGTGATATCCAACTATCATTGACCATAGTGTATTTCGATGCCTGCACTCTTTATCAACGCCACTGAGGGGAAACGATGAATGTTGTGTTCGTAGCAAAAAATCGTTTTCGAGCAGTCAATTCCCACCACTTTCACTAGAGTGTGGAGAAGTTGGAGGGTTTTGGCCACTTCCATCTCATAATGGGGGCCACTTTTGAAAAACACCACCAACGTTTGTGCAGCTATTCCACTTTGAGACTCATTTATCAGAATCTATTGTGTATGTCACCCCACTTATTGCATTGATCTAAACAACCTCGATTTCGTCGTTGTCAACCATTTTTATTTTTGGTATTATATTGTGGAATGACGCCATGACGCTGGAAACGTCCATGTTGTCGAGAATCTACAAAGTGGTCGAGAGAAATAAAATTTTCCGATAAAACCTTGACATTCTGCGGATCATTGATTCCATTTGGAAGAGTCAGGTAAACAGTACCATCTTCAGTGGGGATATGACGACAAAAATCTTTGATTGAAGACTCTTTGCAGTTGACATAGCCAATGTGTGCATCCAGCCATTTCTTTCATAATGGAACGTTTAAATGGGTAGGATTTCAAATTAAAGTATGTACAAACGAAAGAAAAATTCTTCGGAGACTCCTCATATCATCGTCAGCTATAAGTAACAGTTATTTTTACAAATTGACCTCCCCTCCTCAAATATTGTTATAAACTGTATTGGTATTCAGAGTTCCTGCAAACTCTGCTTCCATAAATTAGCTCACTTCAACTGAATCATGCAATCATTAGAGAAATAACCCTAATATACTTATCGACAATTCAGGAATATTCGAAAAAATATATTTGTTTTTTTAAATATACAACTACGACAAGGTGCATTTCGTTATACTTCTTATTTATTAATATTTAAAGTATTGTAATTGTATCAAATATTCGGAAATAATTAACACAAATTTAAAAAATAATATATTATCGTATCGCAATGATAAAATCGACGATTTACAACATTTACAGACATTCTGAATGCTTTATATGATAACGATTTTAAAATTCTCTCTTTTCTTGTTGTGTGCACTGAAAATTTAGAATGAAAGGGTTATCAAGTTGATTAAACTGTCTATAATCTACTTGGGAGCGTCGACGTAGCTAGCACCACCAACGGTTTGCTCCCATTGAGCGCGTTTTTGTAGTCTTTGAAGCGGTCTGTTGACGGTAATCAAATCAATGAAGTATAACCCATAAAATAAATTCACTCAGAGTGAAGTGCTGGACTTTGTGGTCAGTATTCTCAAAAATGAACCTTTTCAAGTTGTCCAGCGTCAGTTTCTCTTTTGACTCATCAAAAGTCACTCCCTATGCACATTTAATGACAACTGAGCGGGTTCACAAGCTACCACGGGATACAGTTTAAACATTGGCAAACTGTAGACGCCTTGATCTGCACAAACTTGGTTGTCAACAAAGCAATTCACGGCGCCAATTCCAATGACGTTATGGAATTCGGCGGCAAGCTGTTGATACTAAATAGCACTTCAATGAGAGCGATGCAAAACTCCTTCCGAATACAATAGGCGAAAGCTCAAGACAATGCGGACAATGAGGCGAGTAAAAGTTAACGAGCCAGTAATCATTGGAATGGATCACCGATGGCACTTGATAACCATTAAACTACGTCGATTTGAGTGACACTACCGAAGTTGCCGTATCTGAAAGTGACAACCTCGTCCACACTGTCATATATGCCATTATCGCCCATATTTTCTTTCTTGAGTCCACTGGAGGTTTCGTCGTCCATGTCCAGTTTGCCTTCAAGGTCGTACCTTCTTCGCAGGAATGAGTCTAATGTCGTGTTGAGTTAATTTTTGTAGTTGGCGGTGTAATTTAGATGTATATAAATCTACCAATCAACACCTCGTAAGCTGTTCCTATGCGAATGAATCTGGTTGCAGCTTTCGGGTCATCCTGGGAAAGTAACCAAAAGTTAGAGGACTGAAAAAAACTACCTGGTTTCTATCGGGGTGATATTTGATGGCCGCTTGTTTATACGCCCTCTTAATTTCTTCTGAAGTGGCTGTGGAGGAAATACTCAGGAGTTGGTAATAGGTGAGTGAGTTGAATTCTTCGTCGGTCAGCTTGGAAAAATCACCCATCATTTCGATAGTTGTTGGCAATAGCAATAAGATGAGTTTCAGCATTAAATATTGACGTAGTTTGGTTGTTTCTGGTGTACAACTTGCAAAGAGCGACATCAATGTCGAGTTGTTTTCAACGTGCAAATTATCTAAATAGCATCAATCTTACGGGTCCCCCAGGATACAAGTATATTGAGTGGGACACTCGCGAGCGATTGAACTCGGTTGAGTTTTTCGCACTCTTGTTTATACCTCCTCTATATAGTCACATCTGTAGAGTTAACTTGGGGATAATCATTTACAAAAAGGTAAAGTTAGTCTACGTTTACAATTGTTGACACACTCGTCTTTGTTTATTAGTTAAACTATAAAGATTATTATTCCTAACCTACACCAATCAACTAACGCAAGTGAAAACATTTGTTCAAAATCATTATAGTTAACATGCGTGCGTATAAAGATTATCAGTTCGACCGAGCGCGCTAAAATAAAGCCAATTTGACGCAACAAAATAAATAACTGAAAACAATACAAAACACTCCAAAATACATTAAAATGTTGAAACTAAAAAAGGCCGCAACTCATGGCTGTGTCGTCGCCAAGGAACTCTCAACAACAGTCTTGTTTTTAAAGCGTACGAAGAGTTGTGTTAAGACCGACTGCAGCGAGGAGCCCACAAAGATCTGGATGGGCTCGAAAAGCATGAGAGGCAGAGTGATCTCGGCTCGATTGACACTCAGCGAAAAGTCACCACCACTGCTCAACAACGACTGAATGATAACCATGCCAGTGCTGAGTGACTTCAAGCTCGACGAGTACACCACAGCATACATATCTTTGGCGTCAGCGGAGTCAGTCATGAAGTTGACACCGATCGTGTACACAATGATGATCATCAGCGTTTGGCACAGTGCAATCGCCAACACCAACGACAACACCGATCTCAACCCAAATGACAACCAATCCTGGTGTTGGAACATGTCAAGAAAGGACATGAATAGAATGCCCAACAATAGAAACTTATTGAAGTCCGACACATGATCTCGGTAGTTGGTGCCAGTGAGCAATTGATTGAGTCTAGGCGACAGCAGTTTACCAATCGCCAATGGCAAAATGATAATGCAAAAAATGTGCGAAACAGTGCCCAATAGGTTTTGCTGCGGAACGTCCGCCGCATTCAGTAGAAATCTGTGCAGCAGCAGCGGAGACAAGACAATACCCACAAAATTACCCACAATAGAATTCACTATGGCCAGCGACTCGTTTCCATTGATATTTTGAGTCAAAATAACTCCTGCTGAAATTGGCGGAGGCATAAAACACACCATCTAACAACAACTTACATCTGCCACACCAACAACTATCATTACCACGTAGCCCAGCAGCAAGTTCTTATTGAAATTAAGCAGTGCCAGGAAGTATCCAATGGCAACTCCAACCAAAGGATACACCACAAAGCTGCAAAACAACGTTAACGAGGTCATATGAAAGTATTTTTCGAGACTGTCCACCTTGTCCAGAGGTATCATCACTCCGCATGTGAAGAATATACAAAAGATGATGACGTTGACAATGCGATTGATATTAGTGGGGTCGATGTAAATAATGTGATACTTACCCAGGACGAACGAACTTATCACACAACTGCATAGGAGAATGTTAAACAAACATCTGTGCATTTTGCTGTGCGTGCGCATATTAGGAAACAGGTATTTCAGTTGCTGAGCTCGATTGTCTGTGAGTTTTTGTCAAAAAGTCACATTTTTACGCCTTTGAATGCACAAGTGTCAACGCCGATTATTTGGTTTATTGTAGAAATACTAAAAGGATCCAACTGATTCGATTCAACTCCATTCAGTTGATAAGCTGTGTTTGGCTTGAACAAACAAAGATGAGTGTAGTTTCAATTTGGAGTTACACGAAAACCTAGCTTTTGAACTCCGTCATCACAATATCGCACCACGTTTATCATTGGAATTCAGTTAAATTTCGATTGGAATGATGGATATTGCATTTCGTCCCCATGCGAGCATTAATTTAGCCGTTAAATTTAAAACCACAAGTAACGCTAAAAACACACAAAAAATAGATTTGTTAAGCAGACACTTTTTACAACCATGAATAGATACAGTGCATGCGCAAGTACGCGATTTTACTTATTGTTAGATGTTAATACTTGTTTGAGAACCCTATTGTATTCGACTGTGGTAGAAAACCGAGTTATACATAATTTTTAAACGTCACATTCAAAGTTATTCAATAAAATGAATAGAGGAAAAAACATTCAGTCCCTATCTGATTAACGCGCTTCTATACATGTTTGCTGTTTTTTATCGAAATCTACTATATATATATATATATATCTACTATATATATAAAAGAGTAGTGTCCGTCTGTACCAGTGCTTCCCGATTGGGGGTGCGAGAATCAGTTTTTGGGGGTGCGAGAAAAATTAGTTAATCCCCGTAAAGCTTTTTTCACATTATGCTAATTTTATAACAATGTGCGCATTTCATAAAATAAGATATTCACTAGTATGCTTTATTTGT
>JAOPJI010074080.1:0-7500 GCA_027122695.1 Merluccius productus | reverse complement strand
ATTCGTTTTTTTCACAATAAATCGGACCATAAACCTGGCTGTTGTACTTAAATCGGAGCGACGGCAAACAATGTATTCAGGAGGCGCCGAACGTGACTTAAAAGGGTTTGTTTAATTTAATTGATTTAACCTCGACAGTCGGGGTAGTGCTTTTGGTTATGCGTGGGGTCTTTCCAATTTTACTATTTAGTCATTCAGCAGACGGTTTGATCCAAAGCCACTTACAGTGAATACAGCTACACGTTATTAAAGAGCAGGTAGCGGTCAGGAGCGTTTCACGCAAGGACACCGTCAGGTTAGGCTGCGGACATTGATGTTCAAACCCTGTACCTTTTAGCCGAGAGTCACGACACCCATAGCCACTACGCTATCCGGCCCATCACATTTTAGACTTTAGATTAATGTCTAAAGTCTGATTGGCAGCCGACCTCAAATCTTGGCGAACGGTGCGTTTCACTTCCTTTCGCTTCACATTTGTATCGACCAATCATGTTAATGGAGGCAGGGATCTGTAAGCGCGTAATTGACGAACGCAAACGTTGCACGGCCAGCACTAGTAAACTGTAAAAAAAAGTGTCTTTAAAGGTTTAAAATCAACACCGTTCAGACCGGCCACTGTAGAAATACACTTCATCCGCTTGCACAAAAGAACCCATCATCGTCGAGTATTAAGTTATCTTTGAAGCAAGGTGTCCGCTCGGCCTGTCCTCTGTATGCCTTGATGGGAGAATCAGATCAAACAGGCAGCGCTTCAACGCCCCCTCAGGGCAGCTGTCAGTCGCCTCCCCAGCCGTGGCCTGACGCGGCTGTTTTCCCTCCACCTCACCTGCCGCTCCTGCCTATGAAATCACAAGACATTTGAACCAAACTCTGGCCCTTCAATTCTGATTAAATCTGGAGAGGCCCAGCAGGGGTGGATGGAGGGAGAGATGGAGCGATTGATGGATGGATGGATGGATGGATGGATGGCCTGGAGGCTGAGAGAGAGAGTGCCATGCCCCTAGGACTAAACTTTGTTATCAGCCAGGCCGGGTCTTGCCTGCGTTCAGGGTCACTTCTCCATCGCAGAGCATAAGTGTGTTTTTTCTCTCAGTTGAAAGAGAAAAATATAAAAGGTATTTAAATAGGGGAGGCGGGGGTTAATGGTGTTTGACTACCAGACGAAATCTTCTGGGTTTCAAACCTTGATGTTCCCGCAGTCTAACCTGTAGGCGTCCTTGAGCAAGATGCCCTAACCCTAGTCTCGCATAACCGGACCTATCTCCACACTTGGAGAGGTCTGGCTGAACCCACTATCATTCTTGGATAGGAGAAATACCACAGTGCCCTTGCAAAATAGTGTCAGGGGGGGAACGTATTACAGTATTTGTATTTTTTATAACCATTCACCCAAAGAACAAAGCAGGCCTGCCTTATTGCAATACAATTATTAATCGAAACTTGCCATTTTCAGCATGTAGGTTGCTAGTTTGACTGAAAATAGTCGCCCAATATCAGGCTTATACCAACAACCTTCATCCGGTGAGTCAGGCTACGCTAACCCCTACCTGCTCCTCAATGACCTGTATCTGAATCCACAGTAAGTGGCTTTGAATAGCGATGTCTGCTAAATTACTTAACAGTAAACGTGAAATTCGGGGGTATTTCTTCCAACGTCTGAACAGTTAGAGAGGGAGAGGTTAAAGTTCACTACAGTCCTTCTAACGTGTCTGTGTTTGCTTTTCAGGGTTGCAGGTATGAATGATATTACAATATGGTCTTCTCAGAAACAGTTGGTTTCGAGAGATGAGACAGGGAGGGGAGGGGTGGTCGGCAAAAAAATGAGACCTAGCAGAAAGAGCAGTTAGTTCATGGAGGGTTACAGAGGCTATGTTTCCACCAACTTGTCTTGGACTGATTATTGAGTTTCCACACGTTGTTGTACCCGAGGCTATCAGACAAATCGCACTCATTTCCTTCCATCCAGCCGTGCGACCGACGACAATGTTGACGACGGTCGATTGCTGTCCAACAGCTACAGTTGTCGTCGGTCCCGCTCGCGTGGGATTCCTGTAACTGTAAGCGTTTTCTTTGTCTGACCTCTGACTTCATGAGACCTGTTCCCGACCGCCTGGCAGATGGCTGCACCAAAGAAGGAGCCAATCAGAATGTCCCTGTGTAAGACACCACTTATTGAATGGAGGGAAATCCAGCCTTTAAGTCTGAGTCTTTAAGTCACCAAACGCTGAACCTCTGGTGATGAAAAAGGAGGGAAAAAGGGAAGAAGCAATTTGTCTAATATGGTTTCCAGGCAATGGTCCCAGTGGGGGTGATTGACAGGGGCAGGTTTTTTTTTTCTGAGGCAAAAGAGGTCGGATTATTCTGGAGCTGCAGGAACCACTTGTTTCCTTTCACTTCCACCTTTGACCTCCTCCCCAGTCCGCTCCAACTGTTGTGTTTTATTGCACCTTAAAGTGGGAACTGTCTTTTTCAGCTGTGGCTGGTGTAGCTCAAAGGGAAAGTCTGTAAGATGTCGTAAAAAGGGCAAATGCCCTTCAGAAGGTACCAGAGCCCAAAGTGACATTTTAGTTTAGCTTGCTTTGGCGAAGGCAAATACAAACTTATTCATTTTAGTATTGATTTTATTTGTTGGAAAAGCAGAGCGCAATAACCAATCAACAACCCATAAACAGCAAGTGTATGTTTTCACCCGGTTGATGACCTGCATTGTAATCAATAGATTTTGTTGATCGACTCATCGTTCCAGCATGAAAAGTAACCACTATTTTGTTTTGTTGGATGGTTTTTACAGATAGGCGTGGCAGAGACCACTCATGTGATTTGAACTGAATGCATTTGTCACTCGAGGGACTCGAGTCGGAAATTATTTTGAGCAAACTGGGAGCAGTGTGGACAGTGAAAGAGGTAAAAAAAAAACATCAAGGACATAATTTGATTCAAAATAATCCTTTCATCCATTTTATAAAATAAATAAACATTACAAATTACTTTTGCTCGCAACATTTGTCAGTCTGCTACTAAAACCAGTAACAAGAGTGGGAATTGAACTGGAATAAAATACTTGCTTATTGCTTATTAATGGACAAGGCCATGTTAGAGGTTTTAATTCTTAACACCCTAGACCAATGTTCCCTCCACTACACAACTATTACCTGTGTGTGTGTGCGTGTGCGTGCGAGCATGAGTGTGTGTGTGTGTGTTTGTGTGTGTGTGTAAGTGTGTAAGTGATGGATTCCTATTTCCGACAGAGCTTCGGTCCTCTCTTTCTTTCACCCCATCACAATATGACAGAAGCTTCTCCACACCCGCCACCTGAAGGGCTTAATTACAGCTGCAGGAGCCTTGTCAAATGCTCAGAGACATGCTGTGTGTCTGTAGAAGTCTGCAGAAGATGTGTGAGAGGACAGAGTACAGTACTCCACACATCCAAGACCCCTAGGGATGGACGACTCCGGATTCAGTCCGATTCTCCATCGTCTTTGAGAATCCACTCTTTAGGAGTCGACTTTTCACAACCTAGACCACACACGTGCAGACGCTTACATTCCTTCCCCATCTGCGTGGCGGCGGCGTGGGCTGACAGTACTCAGACGCTGTCTCTTGTAATTGCAGTTTACACAGCAGCGCCCCCCCCCCCTGTTCCCCGTGCGCGTGAGAGGAGCGGTAACGTCTGGGGTCCATTACCTCCCTATATCCGCTATATTATTACAAACATACTTCCCTGTATCTGCATAGGAAGGAAGGAACGAAACAATGTCCACGTCTCTTAGGATTTGGATTGTAAAATGCTCGGGCAGCCAGGTGGTTGTAGTTTGTAGTTTTAGGACGTTTCGTTTTGTAGTAGTTTTCCAATGACATCAGCACCGTTTTAAATATTGAAGGATGTGAAACGGGATCATTGGTGGTCAAACCCTTTTATTAGCGCTTCTGAAAGCAACACAGTGTGGAGATACCAGATTAACCACGGTGCCGGTGTCTTGTCTCTAGACAGTACCCTAACCCTGCTATGAATTATCTCACTACTGTCTGTAAAGAAATCCTCAGGAAAGAAGTAACTTAACTCTAAGCCCTCCTCCCGCTCAATTGACCCCAAGTCCCCACCACCATTGATTAATGGTAAAATAGGTCAAACTAATAAGGGATTACACCGCTTTGCACCACGATGAAACACAACTTAAAATGTTACTGATGAAAACCAAGTGAACTATAGATTCAGATTCATTTAGTTTTCCCTCTGTCAGATAGTGAGAAGATAGAAGAGATACTCTGGTCACGTCGACGCCTCGGCTCACGGTCTCTGGCCACCAATTTACGGATGTTTCCACGGCGTCTCGGCCTCGGATGTCTGTCTGCGTGAAGAGGGGATGTCATTAAACAACACAGAGGGAAATAAAATGCCGGGGTCTTACAAATGTGTGGAGCTCTCCTCTTCTGACCATTAAAACCAGTGTCCCATAATCCCCTCTCTTCTTCTTCACTCCCGGGATCACAACCCCCCCCCACCCACCCCCGAAAAATAACGAACTAATCAACTCAGCCCCGGCGACACGGTTCGGGTTTTACGTTCTCGTCAAGTCCAGGGATTGTTTTAACAACGTGCGTATTGTCTGGACTCTCTGGTGTCCTCGACGTCCCTAAACCTTGACAAACAACCGCCTCCGGTAATGAGGAATATCCGCTGGGCTGTATTCATACCGGCCTCCTGAACCGCCTCATCCTTCCTAGACGTGCGGTTCTGTCGTCCCTGATCCCTGGGCGCTCGGGGTGGAAGTCATCGCGGTATTTGTACGATACACACCTTGTCTACATGCGTTAGAGAGGAGGGACAGTGGTGGGAAGTAACTAAAGTACATTTACATTTACTAAGTACTGTACTTACGTACACATTTGAGGTACTACTGTTTTGTAGATTACTTTACTTACGAGTATTTCTATTTTCTGCTACCTTATACTTGTCCACTACATCTCTGAGGCAAATATTGTACTTTTTACTTTTTACTACATTTATCTGACAGCTTTAGTTACTAGTTACTTTGCAGATTCAGATTAACAATAATAAATATAATCAATAAATACATTATATTATTATGTCAATAAGGCTTTATTGGTTTATTGGAGGAAATTCACAAGCTACCCAGCAGTCTGTAAAATAATATGTAAAATATGTACGAATAAATTAAAATGAGCTCCACCTTTACCAGCTGCAACATTAAAGTGATGACCACATTAATGGATCAATAAATATAATCCAATATTTTAATATATATTATTCTGAAATGGGCCATTCGGCATAATTAGTACATTAATTAGTACATAATTAGTAGTATTAGTAGGCCTTTATTTTGATGACAATACTTTTCTACTTAAGTTACATTTTCAATGCAGGACTTTTACTTGTAACCAAGTATTTCTACAGTGTGGTAATGCTACTTAAGTAAAAGTGAAAATCTGAGTACTTCCTCCACCACTGTAACACGCAGAACTCACACACACATACGCACACACACACACACACACACACACACACACACACACACAACTGTCTCTGGGGGGAATTTAAAGTATGGAAATATTAGGAGTAAATAACAAGGGACAAGGATTGACGCTCTAGAGCAGAGCTATTAGGAGTCTGCTGTGTTGTTGGATAACAACAAAATCCTGCAGCTACGTTTTTGTCTGAGGATTACATTTCACGCTTTATTAACCAGGGCCACCAACATGGCTGTCGCATTACTCTTCCTTCCTTCCTTCCTTCCTTCCTTCCTTCCTTGCTTCCTTCATTCCTTCCTTCCTTCCTTCCATCCTTCTTTCTAGGGCTGGGAAAATCTTACATTTTGGATATATCGTTATATGGTGACATGACATGAGTGTTGTCTTTCCCTGGTTGTAAAGGCTGCATTACAGTGCTGCTCATTATTTCACACTCATCCCCGCATCCTTATCCTCTAACCCTGCTCTCCCCCTGCTGCAGCACTGGTACCTTCTTTGTGTCGTCCTAGTACTTTCTACATTCCCTCATGTTTATTCACTTTCCTTTTTGGCTTCCTCGGAGAGAGCATATCTGGAGAAAACAGACTCTCCCACCCCCCAAGCGCCCCTCTCTCTCTCTCTCTCTCTCTCTCTCTCTCGCTCTCTCTCTCCCCCCCACACCTCTCTATGTCTGTCTGTCTCTGTCTGTCTGTCTCTCTCTCTCTCTCTGGGATGATTGACAGCAACCTTGTGTGGTACAGGTGTTACAAATAACCCTTTTGTGTTTCAGTTGTCTGTTCATTGTTCTGTGTGTGTGTGTGTGTGCGTGTGCGTGTGCGTGTGTGTGTGTGCGTGTGTGTGCGCGTGCATGTGTGTGTGCATGTGAGTGTGTAAGCTGCTGGCTCTTTCTAGATAAGGTGTTCCCACCTTGAGGCTGAGCTTCACTCTCTTCGCGTCACATGTCCTCTGGCAGCCAATCATAATTAACAACAATCAAAATGGCCACCAGCCTGTGTGTGTGTGTGTGTGTGCGTGCGTGCGGTGCGTTAATTGTTCAGCTCGTGTCGGCCGTGTAGGCTATCATTTGTTTCCTGCAGCTGTGAGGATGTTTTGGTGTGTTTCTGGCTTGTATGTGTATGCGTGAATGGGTCCCCTCCGAAAAAACAAATGTCCTCAAGCTGCCAAGTATGTGGAATTGTCTTTGAATTGGCTGTAACATAAGTCTGGAGTTGTGTTCTTCGCTCAAGCATGCGTTAGTGTAATCATAGGGACAGGGTTTTTTTAACCCTCGCTGTGTAAGAGCGGCTGTGTAAGAGCGGCTGTGTATTTGCTCTCAGCTCACAACTCAGGGATACTGCTCCCAGCAGTAAACTTTATTTACAATGTTATACCGTAGCCCGGCAGCACACATTATAACAGTATTCTGGGACTTTGAATTTAAAGTTCTATATTTTCCATTTGAATCAAACATACATAGAACATACATCTATGTATCGATCGCATATAATTGTCTTTTTTTTTTTTTTATTAGATGAAGGACTCACGTGTTGCTTGCTTTTACAATATCAGATATAGGTTCAAATGAAATCTTTTCGGAGTCTGATTTCAACAGAAACACAACAACACACACATCCCAGTATATCATAAAACATACTCTCGCTCAGATACCAAATCAACCCTTCTACTGCGCTGTGCAGAGCTGGTTGTGGTAGTAGCAGTGGGTGTCATTAAAGCAGCCTACTGGAGATGGTGCAGAATGACCTCTCTGCTCCCCCACAGCAATAAAGACAAGAGTTTAATGTCGCTCACATTTACCCGGCAATCATCTCCTTTATTAATGTCTGTCTGTCTGTCTGTCTGTCTGTCTGTTCTCTCCATCTATTTGTCTGTCTGTCTGTCTGTCTGTCTGTCTGCCTGTATAATATCCATCCATCTATCTCTCTGTCCATCCATCCGTATCTATCTATCTATCTATCTATCTATCTATCTATCTATCTATCTATCTATCTATCTATCTATCTATCTATCTAT
>JAOPJI010074054.1:0-10182 GCA_027122695.1 Merluccius productus | reverse complement strand
TGCGATCAGATTGGTTAAAAGCCAGAGGCTGCCTCTGTTTTCGCTTCCGGTTCAATGGTTTCGAACTGAGGGGACGCCAGGTTATGCCAGAGAATGTCTAATATGAGATATATTCAATATTATTATTAGATATATTATTAATATTAGATATATACAATATTCGTAGACGGGCTCTGGTTATGCTTAGTTTATACTTCCGCGTCGACGTGACGCTGGGGGACGGCGGACCCTTTACGTCCTCGACGTGCACCTCCCCAAATCCTAGACGCGCGTCAAGGCGACGCAGCGGCTTTGGCTGTGACTGATCCACGCACGAACTAACTCAGCCTTGAGGCGTGGCCCATTTCGCTAGAACTCTTCTTCAGTGAGGTACGTTTATATTACCTTTGGTGGCATTTAGTCTAAAGACAGGAATGCATAGCTAACCAAATGCTTATGAACTTTTTGCAGTTTGGTACAACCGGCTTGACTGAGTCCAGGAAGACACGATTGACAAGGAGCGGGAAACTACGGTATGTGTGAAGCTATTTACTGCGATAGTAGCTATGCTACCAATGTAGTTGCTAATACATTCGATAGCATGGACCGACATGTCCATGTGACCATTTCCGATAGCAAAATAGTCACTTGATCGCCGTTTGTTAGTTCTTACATTACCGTAGGGACAGCCGCTAGCTAGCTGCTTTAGGGGGTCTCGCCAATTTGTATTTATTTTAATATGTCCATTAATCGTGTTATTATGTCATTTGATATGCCGACGTTTAGCTAGTGAAGTTGTTTGTTGTTTCACCATTGAAGTTTGGACAGCCTAGCGGCTACATGCTAGTGGCCATAGCTACTCTAAGGCCTAGCACGTGTGTAGTTGCTACAGGCAACAAGGCGATTTGAGCGCATTTTTTTCTCGGTGGGCTTCAACTATTGAATGCGTTATCCTGCGCGAGACGGAGGCGGCAACCGTCGCGGCAACCGTAATGGGGCTACATGAGTCGACCCCGATATTATCATATATAATTTTAATAACGTTCATTTCCGCGAAAAAACTACTAATTCATGGGAAAGTAAACATAAACATGATCAAGACAGTTGTATTTGAAGTGAATATGTTGCGTTCTTCTAAAATTATAACTGGGGGTGCATCATAGCATGTACATTTTTGAAACGAGCTCGCGCATATGTTAACGTTAGTTTGCCGTTGGCGGTAGAAGCTTGCTAGCTGCCAACTGTAATTAACTGTTAACAACAATTAACTGTATTAGTAGTCTAAGTTATAAATATATTTTACTTACCAACTTGGACTTGTTGTAGGGGGGAAAAGGTGGTCTAGCTAAACTACAATAAATAACTAAATACTAAATTCTAAATATATACAACGATTGATAATAGTAAAGATATGAAAAGTAATAGAAATCTTAACGCTAAAATATAACTACAAAAAACTTATACTAGAACAGGATAATAATAAAGTGCTGATACTAAAACTAAAAACTACTGAATGTAACTAAAAAATGAATATAAAATTGAATACTCAATATACACTCTGAATAGTTGACCATACCAAAATCTTTGACTACCACCTGAACCGTCAAACACCAACAGCTGTAATTTGAGCTGCGTAACTGATAACAGCTGATAACCGTCAAGAACGCACGCGGATGCGAGTCAGTTGACTACCTCGAGAGTGTTGTTGTTAACTGGTGCTCGCGCATATCGCCGCAGTGGTAATTTGAGAGCTTGTTTTCAGTGCACCAGTCCTAGCTTTTAAGCTATATAATTATGACTACAATATATTATATTTCAAATATATATTATGTCATCATGATGTTACATTGTTTACCTACCTTGAATGATTGAATTCTATTCCTTAGGAAGTCCAGTTTCCGGTGAAACAGCAGAGTTGATGTTCATGACTTGTAACCTAGAGAAGAGGATGAGGGGATCAGCTGGTGTTGTGAGTTGTCTTTTTGACTTTTGACTGTAACAGCTGCTGTCTGTCTGTATATGTAGTCTACTGACACTAATAAGATAAGATATTCCTTTATTAATCCCCCTTGGGAGAAATTCACAGTGACCAGCTGTACAAGGGGATAGATGAGTGCAATAAAAACCTGACTATAGACGATAAACAATAAATAGATTTACCTAAACAAGATTACAGATTACACTAGTACAGAATGATGCGATTGGTCTGGAAAGATGTTGAATTTTCTGCATGCACATAAAATGTGAAAGCGAAATAAGATAGCTAGACACTATTCTTTTATAGCTGTCTTCGCACTCTTTTTATTTTGCTGGATATTTTATTGTTTATTAGCATATGGTATGTGTGTGAACAGAAAGTATTAAGACCTTTTTACCTTTTTTTCCCCCCTTTTTCCCAGGGATTGAACTGATCTGGGATCTGCCATTTTGGAGACCGTCTGGGACATCTTAACCATGACCCAGTTGTGACGGCAGGAGCAGCCTCCCTGCGCCTGTAGCAGGGTTAATTATGCTTCCCTGAATTCCCCCATCGTTTCTACAACTTCTATTGTAGTTTCCCACGCCTCTGAGGTACAGTAGGTTGTAGGGGGGTGTGGCTTGGGTGTGGCAGGGGTCGGTTCCCACGCTGAAGACCCCTTAAGTGTTCATGTAGCCCCTCCTCTGCCTCTTTTGCTACTGTCCTGAGGCAGAGGTATGTGGAGTCTTGCATACAATACATCATGTCTTTTATTTATGCTTTTATGGTTACTTGTGTGGTGCATTTTTCACGTAGAACTGTTTTCTGGTGTTGCACACCTTGTATACGAGTTGTGTTTGTTTGGTCACTGTTTTTGTGTTGGCTCGTTGCACGGTGCACGTTGCCTCGGTTCTGCATGCTGCAGTATGCTAGCGTGGCTGCAGGTGTGGCGACGTTGACTAATTAGCTTGCAGACCTTCATACTGGTGAATTGACTGAATGCATTTAAACGTGGTTTACCTGTTTGATTGGCAGGAGCTGTGATGCGACTGGCTCGCTCCCTGTCTGATGTGTTTGTTTTGTCCTATATTTCAGTAAAAGAGTCAAAGACCAGGTCGGTTGTGGCGTCTCTTATTCTACACAACACAACGCAGAGAACGTGGTAGAGGGAAAACTACCTCTGTTACACTGGTGCCGATTGACCCGTCGTTTGTTCAGCTGAAGCCGAACGCTGGGGTTGCTGCATCGAGGAGACGTTCGACCGGACCTGTTGCTGCGTTCCTTATCGGAGCAGTCTGCTGTCGTCGGAGCCTCTGTCGTCTGCACGAACTGCCATTGTGCGCATGTATCTTTTGCAAAGACACGTTGCCGTTTTTAATTCTCTGTTCCTGCATTTGCTTGGGTGATACGTGAGACGTGAGAGCATTGTGTATATGTATATATAACTGATTGTTTTTTTATTCTTTTTTTTTTTTATTATTCCTTTTGAGTGGGTAGTTTACCATGGATGTTAGGGGTGGTAGTCCTGGGCATTCTAGTTTTGGGAGAGGCCATCTAACATTTACCTTGGATCACGCTGGCAGGGGTATGGCCAGTGGGTACTCTAGTGTTGGGAGGGGGAGGGGCCTTCTCACATGTAGTACTCCAGGTAGCCCTGGTTTAGCTGATGGTGACAGGGTTACACCATTTACGCCTATGCGTCAGGATGTGTTACCACTCAATTTCACTGAGTCGGACATTCCAGTCCAGTTGAGTAGTGAGCAGGCGAAAGAGATCAGTGCTAATATTAGTCACTGCAAGTCTTTTGAAAAATATTCAGTCAGGTTCACCTACACCTCTCTCTGTAGGCCATTCCCCAGGGGATGGTACTTTCATTGATGCTTCGAAATTTAATCTCGTCCTTAAGTCTGAGAGGAAAGAGCCACCTTTCTTTAGAGGTGATAGCTCGGATATGTACACTCTGTGTGAATGGGAGGGATTGATGAGGGGGTATCTGAGTAAGTGTAGTTACACTGGGAGGGAACTGGTGGACGAGCTCCTTAGCAGACTGTTGGGCTGCGCCAGGGATGTAGCTAGGATTTGGCTCCGTAGTAATGTCCAGGTGTCTACTTCTGGTTATGTGAATGCTGTCTTTCGCCTCCTCAGGCAGCATTTTGACAGTGCTGTGCATTCAGGTATGCCTATTGCTGACTTCTACGCTACCATACCGTATACCAATGAACAACCTCTGGATTATTGGATTAGGTTGAATAAAGCAGCGGAGGTAGCAGAACACTCTATGGGGAATGATGGTAGGTCAATGTGGCTGCAGACTGTAGAAGTCGCTGCCATGTTTATTAGGCATTGCCCTGACCGGGACCTGTCTGTGATGTTTCTAAGCAAGCCTCAGAATGAGTGGACGGCCTGTGAAGTCCAGGCGCGTCTGGATGAGTTTTTAAGAAATCGCAAGGGTCAGAGGGGTCGTGTGTCACAGCACACTGTTTCTGCTGTCACGCCTGTAACTGAGGCTGAGAGTGGCATTATGCTGTCTGGTGAGTCTGCAGTGGGGGTGGGCAAGCCAGATAGCGAGGCTACAGAAGGCACCATGCTGGACAGGTTACTGGGCATGCTTGAGAAGGCATTAGTGTGTAATGTGCAGGCTGCTCAGCATACTTACCCTAAGCAGAATGTGAAGCGCAGTTTCAAGTGTGATGTGTGTCAGAGTGCTGACCACTCTACACAGTCTCACTGTAGGTTACACAGGTTGTGCTTTTCGTGCTTCAGTCCTGAGCACACTCGTGCGCAGTGTCAGGGTAGGTCTCAGGGTGTGAGGCGTGCTGTTGGTTCTGCTGTAGTGGGGACTGCGCAGAGGCCGAGGCCGCCTCAGGGAAACTAGAAAGCCTCCATTCAGGGGAGGGCAGTGGCAGGCATCTGAGTTTACCCTCCAACTTAAATGATGATATTGAGTCTGTGTATTCATATTTGTGTGAGAAATTGCCGAAATCGAGTAAAATAGTCATGCAAAACACCATGAGAGCTGCGCAGAGTGACAGTCTGTTTTACACGTCTGTGTTGGTGCAGGGCAAAGTTGAATTGAAGGGGATGTTGGATACTGGGTCAATGGCGACCACGCTTAGTGCAGACGTTGTACCGCGTCTGAGGGAAGCCGGTGTGTTGCCAGGTGAGTCTCCAGTCCCGGTTGATATTGTCCTCGTTGGCTGTGGGGGTAAACAGACTAGTCCTCTGGGTGTATGCAATTTGGCTATTGAGATGTATGGATTCAGTTTTGAGGTCCCGGTGTTAATTGTTGAGGGACAGGTGGATCCCTTGATTGTCGGCACAAATGTTTTGAAGCCTTTCTGGCGGGTTGTGAGCCAGCCTGATGTTGCAGGTCAGGATGATGATAGTCAGTTTTTGCGTCTGTTATCCAGTCTGGAGAGATGGAGAGGGGGGTCCATCCCAGATAAAGTGGGCACACTGAGGCTGAGAAGTGCAATCACGCTACAGCCCATGACTGAACACCTTGTGTGGGGTAGGTTACCACCTAAGACGTCCATCTCTGTCGGCAGCACGGTTGCTGTGGAGCCCAGCACTTCGCGCTGTATTAATAGGCAGATGCTAGTAGGGCGTGTTGTCTCTCCTATGTGGGGAGATGGGTGGCTTCCTGTCAAGGTTTTTAATCCCACGTCAGCTGCAGTAACCTTACGCAAAAATGCGAAAGTAGCTGATGTATATCCATGCGTTGCACTGGAGGATTTTGATCAGGACTTTGTTTCACAGCATGCAGCTAAAGTGAGTGCAGGCGGTTCCCATGGCAGCTTATCTGTCAAGAGTGATCTTGGCAGCAGTGTAGCTGGGTGATTCTCGCGAAACCGTCAACTGAAAGATTTCTGACATAGAATTTTTCAAAATGATATGTATGAATAAATTTCCTTTTGAGACATCTTAATTAAAGTGTAAAGGTGTTGTAAATATTACTTTTCTCACAATATTAGGCTTTTTAATATATATTTATTGATGTTTTCAAGACTAAGTCCATCCGAACATCTCATTACCGCAATAGATCATTACATGAAATATAACATAGAAATATAATTCTTTATGCATTTTTTTAAATGGATCATTAACATTAATACCAAGGTCAACATGAAACATTTTTAAAAGTTATTGTTAAATATAACATATTTTTAGAATTTGTCTCATTACCGCAATATGATGAGTGATTTGCAACTTGTATTTTACAATATCTAAGTAAAAACTCACAACTTTAAACAGAAAAATGTGGCAGAGGTGAAGGAAGAATACTTGGAATAATCTAATTTTGAAAATGGAAATGAATGCTGTTTTCTAACAGTTGATTAAAAAAAAAAATAAACATTCATTTCGGTAATGAGACAGATATTTCAGAGATGAGACTGATATTTCGGAAATGAGAATAAGAACAAAAACCCTGCTGAATCTTGTCCAAATGTATAGCTTATTCCTTTAAAGTTAGATATTTCTTTTACATTTTAAACAGTGCTTAAAGCCACTTACTTTTTACACATTTAAAGTACATTGGTATCCCATTTTCCATCAATTCATAACCAAAATGTGTGGATTAACGTACACAAACATTAGGTCACACTAATTTCATAGAACAAACAAACAAACCAACATCAAAACAGTGTGACACCGGTACCACCGAGCTTTGGAAATAGGGAGAGGCCTATCCCATAACTGTGTAACAGACTATGGCAAGTAAACTGACAGTTTCTTCATATTTTAGAAGGCCTTTTCTTGCTGTGTTTATTCCAAATTTCTGGCAAAACACAGAAATGCCTAGCAGAAGATGTGATTGGTAGCGGCTCGGGGATGATGGCCTTGATATCATCTTGGAAGTACCACACTTTATCACCTGGAAACTTCACAGTTGGAATGTAAAACTTATTCTCTCCAATAGCAGTCATCGTGTCAACTTCATATTGGCCATTTGAAATCTGGAGGAAGCATAAAAGAGTGCATTTTAATGAATTACATTGTGCTGGACTAATATAACAATTCCTTTCTTTGCTGGGTTCAGATTGTACAAACCTGAGTGACAGTGCCTGGGAATAAATCCCCATCGTACTGCACCAAGACCCATGTCCCCACTTCAATGGTGTCTTCACTTATTTCATTTTGTGCAACTTCAATGGTGTCTCCAACAACTTTCTTTTCTGGCACGTTTTCCTTTCCCCTGAAGCTAAATTCCCTTAGACCGTAACATTCACAAGCTCCATCACAAAAACAGGAAAGCTCCCTGGTCTTCACCTCCCCTGGACTGGATGACATCAGCTAAAGACAGAAGATATTGTCAGTTTACTTAAAGGTGCTCTAAGCGATGCTGGGTAACGTCACTTCTGTTGACTTTCAAACAAAACAGAGAGCTAGCTCGCAATTGAAACTCTCCTAAACGCGCCTCTCTTCTGTGATTTGCTGGAATAGTTTATGTTTTTATGGGCTAGGTTTGCATAGGTTGTTTTTGTTGCCGTTTTTGGAGTCTGGGCTGGCCAGCTAGCAGTTGGTTAGGTGATGTGGAGTAAGTGACATAAAATGTTTTAGGCTAAAAATGTGTGGCATCGCTTAGAGCACCTTTAAAATACAGTTTGAACTGCATAATATTTCATTTTCTTTCTTTCCTTCACTTTACCTGATGGATTTTCATGGTTCCAGGTAATGCCTTCAGGGTTGGTGGGACCAACTCGCTGCTTCTGTTTATGTCATCCTCTGTTATTTTGAGGATATGCACCGAGGACTGGGCATCCAGCTGTTGGTGTAATGTATCTACATCTGGAATATTGGTGCCATAGGCAACA
Organism: Merluccius productus; assembly: GCA_027122695.1. Taxonomy (NCBI): domain Eukaryota; kingdom Metazoa; phylum Chordata; class Actinopteri; order Gadiformes; family Merlucciidae; genus Merluccius; species Merluccius productus. The sequence goes on along the minus strand of JAOPJI010074054.1, from coordinate 2,430 downwards.
ATGCGGTCGGCAAGGTTTTTCAGGGCCGCTCCCACTCCGTCGGGAGCACCTTTCCCATGTGACGCCTCACTGAAATTCCAAGTCACATGTTGGAATCCCATCATGAATGGGATTGTCGACACAAGATAGAAGTTTGTTTTATTTCGATATTGGGATGTTGGGCCATCTGACAAGAAGTGGACGACTGTCACTTCAGGACACTCCCTCCTCATCTTTTTTAGGATTGGCTCTAAGTGAGCCCATGTTGCAGTAGCATCATGTCTTGCATTAGGGCGCATAGAACAGCGCACATGCCATTTTCAGCCCAACCAATGTTACACACCCTATTCAGAGACCTTAAGGACCAGCACCAAATACCCTATATAATCATTCTATCACCCCTTTAAGGGATTGTTTAGGAACATGTAGAGCCTATTGTAGACGCAGTGCATCAACCGAAGACACAGAACACATTCAGATTCCTGGATGGGACAATAATCTCAGAGGGGTGGGGAATATCCCTTCCACCACCAAGAAGGCCCAGCAGAGGATGTTTTTTCCACAGCAGCTGAAGTAATTCAACCCGCCGCAGAAAATTATGGTCCAGTTCTACACAACCATCATTGAGTCCATCCTCAGCTCATCCATCACCGTCTGGTCCGCTGCCTCCACTGCCAAGGACGAAGGCAGACTGCAGCGGCTCATTCGGTCAGCCGAGAAGGTTATCGGCAAGAACCTGCCGTCTCTCCTGGTCCTGTACCACTCCAGGACAGGGAAGAGAGCAGGAAAGATCATAGCTGATCCTTCCCATCCCGATCACCACCTTTTCCAAAAGACTTCAATCCGTCCAAAAGGCTCCGATCCATCAAGACCAAAACCTTGCACCACCTGAACAGTTTCTTCCCCATTGGGGCATTGGGGCTAACAAATAAGCCCCCTGCCCCTCACCGACTCTGGGACTTCCTCTCCCCCCCAACCCTGTCTCGTACACGCACACACACGCACATGATCCTGCACCACCAAGAACTCCTGCCCGTGTAAAATAAACATGCTCATACCCATTTCATAGCCTCTGGCGCTCTCATTGCCTACGTACACACAGCCTACATACATTTAATAGTAATAACTGAGCATGTAAATATTGTTCATTATTGTTTCGTTTTAATTCTTCTTGTTCAATATTTTGCTTATATCATGTTGCATTCATTTATGCACCAACCTCACCAAGTCACTTTCCTTGTATGTGCAAATATACTTGGCACAATAAAACAATTCTGATTCTGAGAAGACTACAATTCCCTACAATCCAATAATAGACAACAATTCACAAAAAGTAAGAGATAAAGAAAGCAGTGTAAGTATCTAAATGTGCTAAATCAATGGCAGACACGCGGTGGATAACATTATGGTTATCATAGGCTTGGCTGAGATCCATGTTGTGAAGCTCCCATGGTCTCTCCAGGAATAAAAACCTCCCTGGGCTGAAGCACATGCATATAAAGCCTCACAGCCTTGGGTCTTACTGGTGAAGATGTGGGGCACAGTGACAAAAGTGGTCCACTCATCCTGAGGCCAACATCTTGTCTGTCAGCAATAAGTGGTCGGCAAACTTTTAACTGACTATTAAAAACTAAAGTCTGCAATCTTTATCTGCGAATAGATTTAGCCTGTAAAAGGTATGTCAAACAGAACGACAGGCGATTCCATCTCAGGTAGGAAGGGCACAATAAGGACAAAAAACAAAGAAGGAAGTGGTGAAATGAAAAAAAGGTTGAAGACGAAAGGATTAAAGTATGACATGGTGTGTGTTTGGTGAAGGGAAGATTGATACAGTTGGTTGAAAATTGTGAATCAACGGTATAGAGTTGATCGTAAATGCTCCTTACACCATGTCCTAACTGAATGCGACGCAAACGAGCGTCAGCGACAAAATCAGCTTGATTGCTTTGGACAGTGTCATGGATGAGGAACAGTTGATTCATTGAGTTGAAATAAGGAGTTATCTCATGGTTTGTTGTTTACATGATGTAACAGAAGTGCATATTTAACGGATTCAGTGTGGACAGAGAGCATCCGATAGCGACAGTCACTTGCTTTTAGGACAGGGTGTTATGTAATGTAAATACTTAAACCTAGTAGTGAAGAGGATGGAGAACTGCAATGACAAATTGTATCATATCTTGAATGCAGTTGTTTTGGGCAAGGTCTGCCAGAGGATGTGACAATAAGTGCCTGAACACTGCAGACGCTTCCGAGCATGCAACTGAAGGTCGAGACTAAAAGCAGTAAGTGACAAGTGACTCGGTGTAATGCCACAACCACTTCAATTAATTAATTCAATTAATCGGTGTAATGCCACAACCACTTCAATTATATGGCTACCTGCCTTGCACTGCTGGTTTCTCTGGAAGCTAAGCGGGGGCTGGTCTGGTCCATCCTTGGATGGGGGAC
>JAOPJI010074046.1:0-20860 GCA_027122695.1 Merluccius productus | reverse complement strand
ATAGGTTTCTGTTTTCATTTTTAAAATCAACCAACTAATTGAAAAATTAATTTGATTGTAACTGGGCAACGCCAGTGGTTTCGCGCTAGTATTAATATAAAACAATAGAGGGTTAATTATTTCCTTTACACACACACACACACATATATATCCTAATTTTGCCTACATATATGTTAGCAATTTTACTTTGATTTTATTGTTCCCCGAGTTTTGTACTTTATGGGGAAATAATCGCGCATACTTGCGTTGAGTTTATTTTTAAACTCGCGGTTATTGCTGGGCTAGCTACATCACATTCCGAAAAGTCGTCCAATACGCGCGGTATATGTTTAAAAATTGGAAGTGGCTATTCTTACTGCCAAAATTAACCCAAAACTGTTCATACGCACGCGCGGTTGTCATTTTTAATCTCGCCAACGCCTGTTTCTAGTGAAGATAAAGTTTCGATGTCAGAATCTGTCATATTTAATTGTTTGTGGCCCTATGAGCGCTAGCGATGGACCACAAACAATTAAACAGAGGTAAAACTGGAGACATGGGATTAATTTTGTCCGTAAGAATAGCCACTTCCATCGAATAAATGTCTGTTTCTATTGTTTGTCTCAACAGAAACTAATTAAAAATTGATCTTAATTGTTACCGGACAACGCCGTTTATTTTGCACTAGTGGTCAAATAAATGTATTTCACACGATAACCACACCAACTAAAGAAAACAAGTTGGGACAATAAAAACCATACGTGAGGTTTGCGAAAAACGCATTTTCACCCAACTATGCCATGAAAATAGCGCAAACGGAAGTGGTGCCCAAAACAAGCACATCGCAAATATCACCCGAAGATCCAGGTGAAATGCTCAGAACAGACAGCATTTACAACAGCATATACTGGGTATTAGTTTAATCCAACATCCACTGAATAATATGCTGCTTAGTCTTTAAACACCATGGAACAATTGAAAGCAGAAGTGATTGGTAAACATGAGATGGATGGTTTGGCGAAAAATTAAATAAGAGCTAAAAGTGGGACCAAAAGTTCAGCCGAGCTGCATACAAAATCACCATTGACGATAATAAGAGAGGACTTATCAAAATAGGACACCACCTAGCTTTAAGTAAGAAGCCCATTAATTTGAGCATGACGTTCCAGTTGCACATTGAGAAAAACAAAAACCAATCAAATGGATGCGAGGAAAAATAAACAGATTTTAAATGATCAGGACCGACTCAACATATACGTGAGACAACAATAATATCCAAAGATATGAAGATTGCGCAAGTATTGAAAAAATTAGCTGGAACTAACCACAACGATTTAAATGAGCTTGTGATAAGGAAGTGTGCAACTTGGTGTACACGATTAAAGTAGACAACCAAAATAGGTGTTATTCTTGCGAACAAGACATCTTAAATCATTCCACCATTATTACTTTTAAACGAAGATTAAGTTATCTATCAGTTTCGTTAAGCTTTTTTATATGTGTACGACACTGTATGGAGATGAGCGTTATCCACTCCACAGCAGTAACACTGATGACACTCCCTGTACATGCCGTAATGTGTGAAAAAGGCCGCGTTTTAAGGTACTACAGTGCTAAGCAACACACATTGAAATGTGTAAAAGCAAATGCGCAATCAAACACACCACTTAATGTGTGAATAAACTACAGCCATAATACAACAGCTTAACTAGGATAAAGATTATTATTAGAGGTACTTTTGGTGGAAACAGTTGAGTTGAGAATGTTTCATTGATACAGTTAATTAAATTAAAAATACATCAGCATGAAATGTTAATTAGTGGGTGGAGAGTAAAATGTATAGTGGAAAATATGGCCTAATCCACATTTTGTTGTTAGCAGTAAACATTAGGATATGTAAAAAAGGCGTGCTTATCCCCATAACCCAAATCTGATTGATTCTTGGTGGTTTAAGAGAACTATTGATGTATTGTGAATGATCGTACGCGTTGTAATTCATAGAGATGAATATAAATTGAAGATGAATGGGATCAATAATTGATTGGGAGTGTACGAGCAGTCAATACGTTATGTACGATTTGGTTGAATGGTTGAGTGAATTAATAAACGAACTTCACTAATGACATTAATAGCAAAGAGTTAATTGTCCATTAAAACAATTAATTTTTTATATTAATTCACATGTGCCCTACTACAAATAAGGCGTACAACTGGCTGGATGTAAATAAGAATATGAAAGAGCTCAATTCACGGGGATAAAAATCCACCTAATCTCAGCTAACTTTATATTAAGTAGGGATTAGCGAAGGTGTTATTGCTGCTAAAGTGGTGTTTGCATTGATTTTATCGATTCCAAACTGGTCAAATTTTCTTTGAGAGTTGTCGCTTGTAACTATTAGTTGAGTAAGTTTTGTTGTCGTGGTCCTAATTAAATGAGTCCTAATAACGATTGGTGGATATTCGCTAAAACAACTCAGTTAACTTGATAGCAGATTTAGTTAGCGAGTTGTACTCCCATGGATATTAACTGGTTAGGTGTAACATCAATTTATATAGACTCATTGACGTATCGTACCTGCCCACATTTAACAACCCACGCCTGTATACAATGGAAAATAGTGTTCAAAATCGCATCTTCAAATTTGCTGACAACCTACCTCGAGAAAATCATAATGATGCTAGGTGTGGCAACCCAAACGATTCCATAAGTACGCATTTAATTTTTGACACCAATACATACAAACTCGATAAAACCTCATTATGATAGCGTTGTGTTGCAGCTTCGCCATTCATTTTCCATGGCTAACCCAATTATTGTGCCATATCTAAATAGAGCTGCAAATTCTTCGGTGGTTAAATACAAACTGACTTATTGTAGGAGAGGAGCTTCAAAGTTTAACCATGTCAAACAGGAACGACCTTTGGGAGAATAATGACTTTACCAACTATTCAAAACAACCTCCAAAATTGAGAGTTATTTCTAACAACAACGTCAGTGCTATCAACCAACAGTTGACAAATGAGAACGCACAAGCAGCGGCGACAGTCTTTCACAACAACTATCCCGATTGCTACATGGCTGCAACAACAATGAACAATTTTGGTAGGGCTCCTCCACCAAAACTGACGCCTATTGGCGGTTCAATGGACTTTAATACTGGTTGCACTACTGGAGGACAAACATCATCATCATTCAGTGTGGATCTTGCGTCTCAAAGCCAATCGATTGATTTCAGGTAAATTTGTTAGTGATGATCCAGTTATAGATAGATGTATGATGCTGGTGTCAAATAGTGTTGGATCAAATGCTGTCTTGTCTAACGACCAATTAGCCCATACCAGACTTCCATTTAATCAGTTGACCAGGTCGGTGTCACTTCTAAATTCCTCCAGCGAAATTAACCAGCAACCACCAATCGTTCGCAATAGTATCAGTACAAGTCCGGTAATTTGCCAATATCCATTAGATGGTTGTTTCAATGTGCCAATAATTGACCTTTATAAAGATATCTGACCCACCATCGCTGATCAATCACACCAGTAACTACACACACCAAGAACCAATGGAAACCTATTCAAATGAATTTTCATCTGAACTGTTGCATAACTTTATTGCAAACATGGAGTCCTCTTCGACTTTTCAACACCAATACGTCACAGCCGACTTCAACGGTGAGCCTATAACAATAGAAAAAATGGAAGATGTTGAACAAGGTATGTGTGTCATGGTAGTTTTTGTTCTTGCTACAATGCGTATTGTTATAGTGTTCAATTCTATGATCACTGGGCCAACCATCACAGCCAATGAATATTCCACTGCTACTAATACACATGTGTTTGATATTGGTGGTTATAGTGTGGAGTTGGGCGACGTTGATTCGATACTCGCAGGCAACACCACTATTAGTCGTGTGGTCCCCTTAACAACATTCGAACCAAATGCGAATGAATCGGCAAATAGTAGTAATAATAAGAATATCACCTCTGATGAAAGCACCGATTCAGTTACTGTTTATGGAAGAGATACTATTCTTGCTTTTAAAAGTGAGTTCGGCCTTTATGATCCAAAAACGTCAGATGATGAGGAGGAGGAAGAAGACGGCGATTTCGACGAACATCCCCAAAATAATATTCAATATAGTAATAATTTTCCGCCGGCCAATGCTGCTGATTCATGCGTGTACGGTCAAAGTGATTTCTTTGGTGTCATGGGTCCATTAAACTCGAATGACCACAACATCATCTTTGGCAATGAACACATGTTAAATAAGCACTTTTTTGATATGCCCACTGGAAATGATATGAAACAAAGCTTCGTGATTGCGAAACCGCCTGGTAATGCTAGCAGCGACGTCAATGTAAACAACACAACTGTTGCACAACAGCCTGATGTCCACTACTACTGTAACAACAACAACAACAACAACAACAGCAGCAGCTATACCTTTGTCAACAACCCCACAGCAATCACTATGGACCACGTCACTAACTTGACGCATTGTGACGGATTCAACAACGTGCAAACGTTCAACAATGGATCATACTATAATTCCAACGGATTCGACTATTTCCCAGCAAACAGTAACTACAATGTTGGTGCGGTTGCGGGTAAACAACAGCAGCTCCATCCACCCTATCGCAATGGTAGTATGTACAATAATGCTTCTACATTGCATCGTAAACCAACCACCACTAAACGACGTCCAAATGCCAATGATCCGCAATCATCTCTAAAAAGACACAATCATAACATGTTGGAGAGAAAACGTAGAAGTGAATTGAGGGACAATTTTGGTACTCTTGTTAGACTCGTACCTGAACTCAAAGGACTTTCACCTAATCGTCTATCCAAAGTTAAAATTCTAGTTGCTTCTACCAACTATATAAAGAGTGTCACTGCTGCTCAACTCCACCGAAAACAACTAAAGGAAGAGAAGGATAGACTTATTATGGCAATTAAGGAAAAGTTCAGTTATCTCGCATCTCTCACCCAACTTACATTTGACAATAATGCCGAATAACTCGGTGTCGTTTCATCCTGATATGAAATGACAATGTTCGTGTGTCATACTGCTCTACAACTGAACCACATATATCATCACCACTCCATTGAACAACGTGTAAACTAATGTTAGTGCTCTATTAGTATTACTCTTTTAAATTGGCTTTTTTATAATGCGTGCGTGTACATAAAAAAGCTTACCATGGGGAGTGGAGCCTGTGTAGTAGTTGACCACTTACATCGTGCTAGGTTGGTGAGTAGTTTTTGCTGGCCATACCTCCGTAGTGTTTGTAACAGCACTATTTAGTGGACTGATTTTTGTCGGGTGACGTCATCATTGCATTCCCTGCCGACTTTAACACCTAGATTCATTGTCACTCCAAGTTGAGACATCATAGCTTCACTACGGACAACTTCACAACGAATATCGCGTGCTATGCCTCGAGGGGATTTTCCTGTGAAATGTGTCACGACGAGTCCTACCATCATAAACCAAAACCATTCTTTTAGATGCTTGTTTACTACCTTTGTATATTGTGTTCACTGAACATCTTCATGCAATTGACCACACTGTTCAACGCGATGTACTCTACTAATACCACCCATCAAGCGATTACTACGTCGATTGCTGCTGCAGTTGCACGTTCATGTAACATATTGAAAGCTTTATTGGATTATGATGCGGTTTATATAAGATATATGCAATTTGTTAGTTTGTAGTCGGGTCCTTATATTGGAGGTTCTTTTGTAGACGCTGTAGGTAAACTATCAAATAACTGTTGAAAGTTTTTGCACGCTTAGTTGGACAACTAACAACGAGAGATTAGATTTTTGAATGATCCCTTTAAAAATTGTTATCAATTCGATAGATGTCAAGTAAACCAAAAATATACAAAAGGAGTTGGGCAAAATATCAAGTTGGTATGGCATTAATTTAACTCTTACTGAATGTATATTGTATTAGCATTTCACGGAAGCATTCAGGTATCGATTGGTATGGTATAATCTTAGCATGCTTCCAACTAATTAATTGTTCTTATACTATCCATTATCATAAATACATACAGTGCATATGTATTTATTTTTAATATTTAAATGGCAATCAAGCATAACATGATGTATATTTCAATGCATTCATTCACTTGATATAGTTCATATAGTTGAATTCAATTCATTGTCAAACAACTTGATTTTATACATCAAGTTTATGCTATGGATATTAAATCGCAATTAAATGGAGTGCTACTGCTCTTGGAGTATTCTTAAAACAGCGCGTGATAATGCAACAAAATAAGTAAAATGTATCGGAACGCCACAGCGCGCTTTCAGCATGAGCTAAACATGTGATATCATGCAAAATTATTGATGTGCAAACCGACAAAGTTTGAGTTGAAATATTGTCGGTTTACATCGCCATGGGATTGTCTGTGGCTGTTGCTACGGATAAATTTAATCCTAAACGGCATGTACGCTTGCGCTGACGCCATTTTTAATCTCACCAACTCCTCTTTCTAGAAAAGATACAAGTTTCAGAATCTATCATATTTTATTAGTTGTTGCCGCTAAGAGTGTTCGTATGGGCCACAACTAATTAAATATAGCTAAAACCGGAGCTAAAGGGATTAATTTATCCGTAGCAATAGCCGTCAGTGCCATTGTTTATCGACAGTGTAGCTATTTTCAAGGCCAAACTAATCCCTTTATCTCCAGCTTTACCTATATTTAATTAGTTGAGGCCGGTCGCTTCTTCTCTAACGGGCTTCCAATAATTAAATATGGTAGATTACGCAGTGTCAACGCTGTATCTGTACTAGAAACAGGAGTTGGTGAGATTAAAAATGGCGTCAGCGCAAGCGTACATGCCGTTTTGGAGTAATCTGGTCTGTATGAATTGTCAATGTCATGCGCAAAATAACCCCAAACATGCGCGCAAACCCTACGCCCACTTTTCGCCTCGTCTTTTATTCGTCTCATTCAAGAATGCCAAAACCAAATAAACAAATTAGATTGCGAAACATGTAGTTAACATTAAATATACAATTTTGGTAGCGTACCTATTAAATGGAGTGCGTTTTCAGCGAAATGGAGCTTCGAGAGACTTGTCGCTTTAAAAAATAAACACTTCAAATAACTCACACTACCAACGTGGATATTACAAAGTGAGCCTTAAACACACGCATTTTGCTTCAACTAAAACACAGTCACTAGTCTTCTTAATGAATGATGGCGTTAACTTTTCAACACCACGACGCAAGTCTACATGTGAAAATTTAATCACTACAACCAAATGACACTCTTTCAGCGATTCGCGCAAATAAACAACAATAAAAAAATTCTACAGGGGAAATATAAAAATAAACCATATCAATCAAAAGAAGGAAAATCATCATTCTTGTTGCCGAAATAGTCGTAGTAGTAAGCTAAATACACGTGTAAGTAAATGTGAGCACGACTGGTTTATTTTCAATTAGTTGAAAATGCATTCAGATTGTTAGAGCAATTATAGAAGAACTAAAGGTTGTTGACTTTACATTTTAGATCCGGATACACCTCACTTATCGTGCCGTGAACAGTGTAATTGTTGGACGGATAGCGACTACGAACGTTTCTGGTGATGGTGGTGGTGGTTGCTGCTGCTATGGTGGTGGGCTCTCTAAACCCAGCCTCTGCCTCATCCCCATTAACCGAAGAAGTACTCGAAGGGACGATACTGGTGGGCTGGGGTTTGATGGAGTATTTATATTGGATAGCGTTCACATGAGGCACCTCAAACTCAAAGGGACGCGACAGTTGCACATTACAAAAGCCTAAAAATTTAACCATGGAGCTGCAATACTTCCAGGTGGAATCAGCCAACACAACACTCTATTTTAAAGTGTTTCAAATAACCCCACACTACACAAAACTCACATCTGGCTCATAATTTTCCACGTGTAACAACACACCCTCTACAGTGATGGGCAGGTATAACTTGTTGTCATAGACACTTTTGTTTTCCATCAAATAGTTGACGATCTGATGGCAATTGATGTTGGCCATGTAGGTGTTGAAGTGGGTTTCGTTTTTGTAGAAGAATAAGTACTTTTTGAAGCGATAGTCATTTTCGTTGGTCTTGGTGGTTCGATTGTTGAGATCTCTGGGCGTTTTGATAAAGTCAGGTTTCACAAGTGGAACAATGGGAACAACTTGCTTGGGTGTTAGGTTATTGTCCTGGGTGGTTGCGGCGATATCACTACTACAGCACTCCGTGGGTTTTTTGTGGTTGGACGACGCTAGGTGGTTGATGGAGCTCTTAATGGATGAGGTGTTGGGGGTGGCGTGTTGACTATCGTTTGGAGGAGAGTCGCATTGTTTAGCTAGTCGGTCAATGAAATCATTGAAATGGTCATTGCACGCCAAATAGCACATCACTTCTTCAGCACTAACATCGGTATCATTTATTCTATCGATGATCATTGACTTTTCAATGTCGAAAAGTGTCAAAGGAGAATGTCCAAAATCACCCTCTTTGCCCACAAAATAAATGTTGTTATCGGGCAGAATGAAGTTGTGTTCTGTGTGATCAATGTAAAGTTGACCGTTGCCCAAATGTTTCACATGGTGCCATAAATAGTCAAAAGTGTGCCTAGCCAATTGACTGCTGTTGTTGGGTGATTTGCGCCGAGTAGTTGTACTTCTATCTGAGTTGTCACGCATTCTTTCAACTGTGGTTGTTTCCGTGTTGAAGCGATACAGATGGAATTTGATGCTATCTCCCACGTTCAACTTTGCGATGTTTCTCCAGATTATCGACTTCAACTCGGGTGCATGTATCCATCGTGAACACAATGGGCATTTGATCAGTTTACTCGACCCGCACGCCGCCATATATCCCACGATGCAGGCGAAACAAAAAATATGCCCACACCTGGTTATTTTTGGCATGCACACGTTGTCTTTACATATGGCGCATTGTGTGCTGTAGGGTTTATTCCAGTCTTCCTCATACCTATCGACAACCACAAACAACACTTGGTTGTCGTAGTCGGTTATGGTGCAATCCGGCGATGAGATGGCAACGAGCGTTTGGTCGCACACACAGTAGTCGGTGATAGCGCTGGGCAACAATTTCAAAGTTGAATTGGAAGTCAGTTGATTTTCTGATGAGATTTTCATACAGGTCATTGCAAACTTGATCTCATCTGCGATGTCCTATCAAATTAATCAGATTCCATTGGGTTGTACGTGATTGTTTAGAAAAACCGCCATTATTTATTTGTTTGTTCAACTTCAAAACATCATCTACGTGTTTGTAAAAGTAATGGTGGTACTTGGTTGGTGGCTGAATTCTTGATGCGCCCTAAAGCGTAGTTTGTTCACTTCACCATTAACATCACACCGCTAATTACTTGTTGATGGTGGCATTTTTGTAGAAACGCCAAGGTTTTATTCGGCTTGGTGCGCGCGCGCACGACGTCGTCTTAAGATAAAGTGACTCATTTTATGCCCACCGACACAATGTATTGCCTTGAACTAAATTGAGCAATTAATCATTTCAAATGAATCGAAAATAAACACTGTTCACAAAGTATCGCAACAATAATATCGACGTATTATGACGCATTGATTTGAGATAATACTGTGTGAGTGAGTGATTGGACGATGAGCAAGAATATTATTTTAAGATTGACTATTTGTTTCAGTATTATCTAGCGCTATATACATAAATGTTGAATACCGACTGTCACACTCAATCCATCAATATACTTTTCTGTTCTTGATGAGCTTCATTAACGCGAAAATCAGCTGCCAAATTTTTAAAGGCACTACCTGTGCTTATTGTTGTTGGTTTTTGGCAATGATCTACCATATTAAGTGTATAATTAGAACGGCCAATTTAATTTGTGTCACTTGGGCGAAACAATTGCAATCGTTCGTTATCTAATTTAAATGATTCATTCCATTCAACGACGACATTTATATAAACTAGTTCATTTGTTGCTGCCGTATAGCATTATATTTTTGGCATTGTTTTAATTCGTTTAGACTACATCAATAAGTTCAGCTAGTTCTCTTAAAGCAGTCATTTTCGTTGCTCAGTGCATCAAATGTACAACAGTTGTCGCTGATATGACGACTGTTAATGTCCATGGAGAAACAGTGGGGTTTGAATTTAACCATCGAATTTAAAATAAGTGATATTATATCATCTACTTTATAAGTAGTATTCAAATCATACAAAAATAATAGTGATAATAGATTGAATCGATAAATTTCAAGATAATGATATGCGTACTAGGTACGCATATTGTAAGAAAGTGGATTTGTTCATTTCTAATTAAGATTCCAAAATTTGAGACAATTTTGTGACGTTTATCTCGTGTGACTATGTGTGAAAATGTTCGTCTACGTTGGTGTTTGCATATAAATGCTCTAGAATGAGTCAAAAAGTTGGATCAATTAGACCAACATTTTCATAATTTTTTCATAGTTGTTGCATTTTAATTTACTCATAAACTAACTATATAAAGTGAAAAAATCGCTGCAAAATCAAACGAGAAATAACAAATCCATGTGACATTGAGTAGACGACGAAGGATAGTGAGTGAAGCCAAATAAACAGTTCTCTTGGTATATATGTGAATCAATTTGCCGAATTAAGTATTTTGAAGGTTCTGAGATTCAGGTGTTAAATTGATCGACTCGTAAATTTTGTCAAAGCAGTACTACAACCGAAAATAAAAAATTGTAATTTAATCAATTAACTCAATACCTAATTATTTTAACACATTAAACGTGCATTTTACAAACTAAATTGTTCAGATAAGTATTGATAGACATGTTCGCGAATATTGCCATTAATTATTGGTCGCTGATTCTAAGGATCCCTAGCAAGAAACTTAACGTATTATTTTTAAATAGCGTGCATAACTAGATTTGGTTCAGTGAAGTTTTTAATGAACCTTTAATTTATTTCTGTTAATTTGTACAGTGAAAATATGGAATATTGTCGAACTGAACCTCAATTAATATTCAATACGTCGTACAACATTTGTTGATAGTTGGTTGCGTTTAGTTACTATTGCGTAGCTCGTTTGTTAATGTTATGGGTTAATCGTCGTTATTCTCCAAGTCAAACCTTGATTGTCCGAAAAATTTAGGACCCACCATATTCTTTTTGGAATGCAACTTTTCAAATAAGCACATACACATTTGTATAAAAATGAGTCATTTCCAAACACTATAACTGAAAATTTGGGGTTATCTAAAGTTAACTGTAACTGCGGTAAATAAATACAGCATAATGAAATGTTCATTGGCTGTCAGCTCTGATATAGCGGATCCAACTCTACAATTGGACATTTTTAATCCGATACTTAAACTGAAAATCCACTTTTTACATAGTGATAGACGAGCTTTTGGGAGTCACAACGAATCAAATACTTAAAGTTATAACTCACTCAATCTATAATGAAAAAAGTTTCTGACGCGCACATCACTTACTGAGACAAAAGTGCACTCTCTTCATTTTACATACAAGCTGAATGCTCTCATTTGAAATAACTTGTTAGACGAATACATATTGCCTAAAATTGAATAAGCACCCCCTTTATCGCTATAGTTTGCATAAAAGCGCATGAAATGCACAATTAACCTTAAGCGAAGAAAATGTCAGAACGCGTTTGATGAATGACGTCAATCTCCCAAAAATAAGCGTTGGAGTTTATGAACTAAATCTGATTAAAACGCACACAGCAACAAGTACATCAGAAAATTTTCAACAAAATAAACAAGCAATGAGCTTCATACTACGAATCCAGCTATTTAAATCGTTCAATATACATATCTAACATAGAACAGTAACGAAGAAATAATATAAGTAGTATTGGGGGGGTTAAAAACGAAAATCCCCATCAGCCATATCAATGGCCCAATGAAATTTTTCCCTGTGAGTTTTGCTGTAGACTTTCTCAATGGGAACATTGAATGTTGTGCACCTAATATTTAGATGTTTCGTGAGATCGGCTCGAAAACAACAACGGTGGCGAATTACCATGCAACTGTAATTCTAGGATCAAGGTAGTTGAGTTTGGAGGTCCCGAGAGCGATTTCTTTGTTCTCATCCTTGTCGGTGATATTTAGTTCCATTTTGAGACTTTGTTCTTTGGCCGTTGCAAGCTTCTTCATTTTCTTTTCGATGTCCCTAAATTAAAGTTAGAAGTATGAAAGAATTGAACGAATGATGAACTTTTCATTTTTAACTTTATCCTCGTGTTTCAACTGACTGATTTCCTGTTTGAGAGTGGAAATTTCCTTTTTCTTTTCAACGAGCTACAATCAACCGTCATTTCAACCGGATAAATCGAACCAATACTTTGTTGGTGAGATTTTCCATAGTCTTTTCAAAAGTTTTAGGAACAGATCTCTACACCAACATGATCCAAATAAAAATGCACACCCATCATACTTGATGGTTGCAAAGAATAGCCACAGCCCTATTGGCTCTATTGTAGGCCAGCATTTTTTCCGTAACAGTGGAGTCTTGTTGAGTGAGTTGGTCAAGTTGTTGTTGCAGTGTACTAGAAGCGTTGTAGGTACGGAAAACTTTGGCGGTGAGGTTGTCCATCAAATCGTTCAAATAACGATTAAGCATGCTAGTCTACACACATGCACACACATCACGAAAAATCAAACAAGAGGAGCAGCCTTACAGCTAGTCGATCAAACAAGTCATCGGACGGTTCCTTGTTCTTCATGAAAAGCTTCAAGTTTTTGTACACTTGTTTTTCGATGGGAACGAAATTGCGGTAACGAATGGAATCTTTGCCGAGGAAATCAAACTCAACCACATAATCATCACCCTCGTAGGTAGGATGGAGTTTGATGTGTTCAACGCGCAACGAACAGCAACCGACAGTGTCAGCAGACTCTCCTTCTTCTTTCTCGTGCCCGGCTCTGAGTGCCAATTTGTCGATGAAGTATAGTGCAACGGCGCGTTGGCGAGTTTTCATATCTTTCACTTTCCAATCATCTCTATAGTTCTTGCGAATGGTGTCGATATGGCTCTAAAGTGGTTGGTTACTCGAACCAAGTAGTTGGCTCATTACTCGGAGGTTTCTAGCAATGTTGAACTTGTCCATATCTTTTTGACCCTGCAATGAGTTGCTCGAGTTTTCCACAACACCACTGAATTACCTTCAACTTGGCTGTAGGATTAAGCATAACATATTTGTAGTTCCCACCAATGTTTTCAATCCAGCAAGCTAACCATGCGACCTAAGAACGACAACTCAGTCATCCATAAAACAAACTGCCATACGGTGTTATCATGACACACAGCTTTCCATTTCCCGTATGGTGGTTCAGGTACGGTAGCATCTCTAGAAAATCAGGCATAGTTATTTGGGGTTAACAATTAATATATATATATATATATATATATTCGTGTGTACTTAGAAGATATTCGTCTATGATTTACACACAACAAAAATAATGATCCAGATTAAAACACTGAAAGTACTTTCCAATATTGATAGTGACGTCAGCGGGCGAGATGCGCTTCTTAAGTTTCCCCTGTTTGGGGTGGTCCCCGCGACCACGAAACAAACCTGGAGGTTCAACCCTAAAGTTTCCAACTTTTTGGGCATGGCCGTCCATTATACACACGCCATATTTGTCTTGGATAGCCTTATTCTCCTTTTTGATCACTTCCTTTTCTTCTTTGGGCATGGCCTTCTTTTGCTCGTTGAGTTTGGTGTAATATTCGGCCATCTCTTTAAAGTCGCACTTGCTCAAATTCTTAATTACGGCTCTCTCTTCCTTGGTCATGGTTTCGCGCCAGTCGCCAAAGAAGTTCTTGTTAAAAATGTCTTTTTTGGTGTAATCGTGGTCGAGCATCTTGGCGTAAAAACTTGCCACTTCTTCGGCATCCGCTGACAACTTCATGTGCTGTCCGTCATAATAGAAATGGACATGTGAAGGTAGAGGTTGGTAGTCGGGTGGGAAAAACGGCCCAACATGTTCCAAAGTCAGCCATTTTACTCCTTCAGGTAGTGGCGTCTCTTCCCACCATTTCCAGGTTTCGACGGGTTGTTCTTCAACCTATTGTGCAAACTTTATTGGGGACATGGTCGACTACTAGCAATGTACTTTTTTTCGTCTTTTACCTTCTTCCTTGACTTTTGGTACGTTCTCTTTTTTAACTTTCTACACACACACAACAACAAATGAGCATCATCTCCAACGACGGCAAAGTACCTTGACTCCCTTTTTCTTGCTCTTCTAACTCAAATTTAAAAAAAACTGAACGTAAACAATTACTTTTTCGAGGGTTTCAACTAAATCTTGTTCTTCCTTTTTTACTTTGACCTAGTGCATTTGAAAAACGTGTCACTCCTCAGCAATACTTTATCTTTAGATTTCTAATTGAATTTAGTTAAACTAGCCAACAAATCAACTGGACATACTTTCACTTTGGTCGACGATTTTTCCATTTCAAAATCGTCGTTATCGTCACTTTCTAACTTCTTGGACTTTTTCTTCTTCTTCAACTACATAATTTCCACACAAACAACACAACGTACTTTTTTAGTGGCAGCAAAATCGTCGTCGTCACTTTCTAACTTCTTGGACTTTTTCTAAACTACATAATTTCCACACAAACAACACAACGTACTTTTTTAGTGGCACCAAAATCGTCGTCGTCACTTTCTAGATTCTTGGACTTTTTCTTCTTCTAAACTACATAATTTCCACACAAACAGCACGACGTACTTTGTTAGCAGAAGAAAAATCGTCGTCGTCATCCAAAGTCCGCTTCATCGGTTTAGACTTTCGTATTACCTAATTTAATTAATGATAATCCATACTCAACACAGGTTTGCAAGTCTACCTCATGCGAGCTGTCTTCTGCTTGCTTTGCTTTATTCGATTTCTACAATCAATATCACTGCAACTTCTACCAAAGAGTAAACCACTTTCGAGCTCGATGTTCGACTTGTTTTATTGCAATCATCGAAATTTGATTCTGCAGCAAATCCCATCGTTAAAATCACCCTCAGTACACACAATATATACCTTGTGGCAGGTTTTTAAGAATGTTTTCTTCCTTGGCAACTCCATTGATGTTCGATTTCTCAGTTGAAGCATCTTTCACTTCTAGCGCATTCACTTTGACGTCCATAACAAAATTAAACAGTCCTACAAGTAAATATTAAAAAGCACAAATTCAGACCCGCAAACGATAATAATTAATCGATATTGGACTTATTCACTTACTTTTCTTGAAAAAAATCAGAGCTCTGATAAAAACTGTATACGACGTTCAAGTGCACAATAACACCAAGTGAGCTGCCGAAAAATTCTAAGTCAACGATTTACTCTAGTGCGCAAGCGTCATCTATTCACAGGTAGTAGGTGTCACCTCTGGATTGTTTATTCTCTGAAGAATAACTTGCTAGTTTACCCTTAATGGTTGTGTTGTAGTCGAGCACAACTGGTGCATAACAATTTATTTACCGGTTGCTTATATTACATAATATTTGATGCACCATACAATCAAAAAAGAGATATTGCGGCATGGTTATTATCGTCTAATTAACACCGACTTTCGAGTTCAAATGCAGGTGTCAAAGCTTTGGAGCTATTATTTTCGATTGTATAGGAGTACACCTCAAGTGTATTGAACATACTACATGTTGTCGCATAACAAGGGTGCGGAATTAGTTGTGAAAAAGGAGATTCGCTATGTATACACTAATTATCACCTTAAAAACGCCGATGTTTATAAGCTATAAAATGAATGGTGGTCGTCTGCATCCACCTTTATTTGTTTGCAGGTGTAATCAATTATTCACCATATGATCCAGTGTCTTTAATACTAGTATTTTGAAGTGATTTCCGATGGTGGATGTATGTGGTAGGTGGTCGAATGCGGGTACGATTTACTGACAATTTTTCTTGATAGCAAAACTAGGATTAAGATTAATGGCGGCGTTCTATAAGCTTTGATGGTGCAATTGCGCCTTTTGTCTTTGATGGTTCAGCTTTCTCTTATACGAACGCAGGGTTCCCATATAACACTAGGTTTGATGAATACTGGGCATTGATATGCACGCATAGTTCTATGCATAGATGATTGTACAATGCGAGCAATTGAATGAGTGGATTTAATTTGCTTGTGCGCAAAATTTATTCGTTATTTAACGATAAAATTAAGTATAGTTGATTTACGAATTTTTTATATTTAAAGAATTGCAATTATTTATTTGGACACCTACATATACACGTAATTTTGAGGTGATTATCTAATGTTTAGCCATTTTGTCAATCAAAGGTTCTATTGCACACCACCCACACCAAATCAAAGCTATACAGTCCAATTCTGCTCAAAAGTTCCCCCAACTCATTTAAACGTCTGAGTTATCGTACGTTAAATTAGAAAACATTTTTAAATTTTTAATCCATTTTTGTTTATATTCAGTAGGTTGGTATGCAATTGAAGTTTATCTCATTTCTACGTGTTGTTGTAATCATGAATGGTTGATTCTTCCAGTGCTAACAGTGAGCCATAGTTTAATTATAAACACACACAGGATTCTGATGAATATTTTTGCATGCGCGCGCCAGACAATTAAAGAAATGTTGAGGGGATTTTGTATGCAATTGACAAAGAGTACCACACGTTCTGACTTAGCCAATGGGCGCACTAGTTATGTGTGTACACATGTCTGTATTCAATTAAATGAGCTCCCGTTGTTATGCTCCGTTTTACTCTGTTGAGAAGCTTATCAATTTAATCGGACAATAACCACTTATATGAATATGGACTCGTCGAGCCCAAAGTTATCGTTTAAGTGTCATATGTGCAATAATATCTGAATTGAAAATCAGAGGTAATGCCTTTGAGTCTGCCTCTATTCACAAAAATTTAGTGTCCCTGGCTAAAGATATTATCGAACATGTTTAGGCTGCAGGTTCGGAAAATTTGTTTCTGTACTAGGTTTGATTGTAGTTGCTTCACCGCAAAGAGTTCAATATATCGATCTACTGTATGTATAAAAAAAGTAGTGTCAGCAAGTACGCATGCCCGACAAAATTTTCCCTTATACATACACACACCCACTTTACGACACTACTAATATAACGAAAACCTAGATAAAAGTTTTAAATTTAGTCAGATTTAGTTGAACGCTTATGGCTAACTTCGATCGCATTAGTTTTTGATTGACTTTAAAAAAATAAGCCGATTATAATAGAAAATAGCTGTTTTTCTTAATTTGCATGCACATCTAGTTTGCTTTATAGTTATAACATAAAACGCTAGAACTAGTAACATTGAGCTAATTAGTTTTTCTATTTAAATGCATTCAATGAGTTCATAGGTGAACGTGTGTTCATGGTTATTGTGTAGGTGCTTGGTAGATCTTTTGCCTAGTGTAGCCCAAATTTTACAGTACTAGTTTGAATTCTAAATTCCTAAAATCCAGCCTTCTTCTGTATGATATTCATTGTTAACTTTAAAACTTAAAATCAAGCCAATGATCAAACCATCTAACTAATAAGTAGTGATCTACTTCAAGATTTATATTTTGACTTGCTTTTTTAGCACCAACAAAATTATTTATTGAATAATTTTTTTATTTATTTATTTCCAAGTCACTCTATTGTGTACAAGTGTGATATTCCAATCCGCTTCGTTTTAACTCAATCGGCAAATTCATTAGCTTTATTAATAACGAGTTTTTAAAACTATTTTGTGATCTTTACATTAAGTTGTTAGTATAAACAATTTTCCCAATAACTAAGCTAATAAATGGGTCGTTAACAACCGACATACATAATCGAATCAGTGAAATGTGCACTAAACTCCATATATGACGGTAAATTATAATTCTTTTTTTAGAATAAGTAGACAACAAATAATTCCTCTAGCGAAACAAAATTTTCACTTAAAAACTCCCGAACAACGGTGTGCTTTAGCAATAGTTTACAATGTAGCTCAACACCTGAGCCAGCAGTAAATAACGTTCAAACATGAAAATTAGCTAAGCACATGATTTAAATTGCGCTAAAACCAACCCAACCGATTCATAACAGACATCCTAACACGTTAATGAAAATGTTAATGCATTCTTCGACGACGAGGACCATTCTCGAATTTGCGTCCAACACTTTGAACACGGGGACGGGCGTGACCTCCAGGAAGACCAGTAGCTCTGCCGAAGTATTTGCAGGCAGTTCTGGCACTTCTCTTCCCTTGGACCAAGCAAGTGTGTTTGCCGGTTGGGTTCTCCCTTGCGAACGCGTCAAAATTCACACAATTGCCGCCAGCTTGAACGATCCTTCTGTGGGCCTCTTTTGTGAATTTCAATGCGACAACCTAGAAAACTTCAAATTACACAAGACATTCACTCGAAGTCACCTTCATTTTCGGAACGTCCACAAGTCTCTCGTCGTTGGCAACTGTTCCAACAACCACCATGGTTTTAGGGGCTTTGTCATCCTTGGACATTTTTCTCGCCTATTAAACGTTCAACCTCGTGCACAATTTCAACAATCTGTGCATACAAGAGAAGACAATGAAACAACCGGTTTGTGGATCTTGGACATGCACAGTCTTCTCAGCACTACCTTATTAAATGGGGATGACGTTCTTCTGGACAACAATTTGTACAGCTATCGTTTAATTTGTTAGAGAACGGTTGTTCAGTAGTGGTAGCCAATTACTTTGACAATAAGCAATTGGTAGAGGTTACCAGATTTAGGCTCTTTACGAGTAGGTCTACTTTTACGACTTTGTATACAATCAACACCCTATAAATTAGTTTCATCAGAAATGTCACCGTTGTAGTTAAACCCACCATTGCAGATAGAAAACGTAGCACGCTCGCCGAAAAGTCCCGAACTAAATGTGGGCATCTGATTTGCACGTAGGTTACGCACAATTGAACTATTGCGCCTTGATTAATTTAAAATGTTATTTCATAAATACATTTTCACATTCTTTTAGTACTATAACACACAATAACTAAGGGTGTATTTCCGTAACACGAGTTTCTACGACAACCGTGATAAAGCGTGAACGTTCTGTCGCGTTGGGTGATGATGTTATTTCCGTGTTTCATATGAATCTCTTGATTACACAATTCTAACTGAACCACCTTTCATGATAACAACTTTTTATATCGAAATATTCGTTTCATTTGTCCACTATTATTGTCGAGATATAATTATTGATCTATAGAGTTGAGCTTGCTTGTCTGTCTTTTTCTGGGTGGCTCTTTTTACTAATGGACCATTTAAAAATTGTTTTATTGCATATTTTCCCGCAATTAACTGTGCTTTAATGGGCTACTAAGAAAAGGGTTGTTTTGCACGATTAACTGATTCTTAATTCATTTATTTTTCCGCGTTGTTGTATTCTCAATTATCTCATAGTATTATATGGTTTTCATTGGCTAAAAGTTCCAATTTTAACCCAAACTTTACTATTGTATCAATTAAGTTGTTTGGTGATTAGTTTTACTAGCGTCTCTTTAATTATGAACATAATATAAACTAAGAAGCTAATTAAAACTGTTGTTACGTTTCTATCCTAATTATATAATTATTCCACTGTGCGTGTTATACTATTTGTGCGCAAAGAAATCAAACTACCACTCGTGCTCTAAGTACACACTATAATAAAACTCTCTCTATACAACACGTTGTCCAAACAGTTTAGCTAGCAACACTTGATGTAGTTGAAATAAGGTTAGTGTACATATTTTTCAACTTATAAGAATTATTTCAATTATATTTATAGCAAATGAATATTATTACATTTGTCTTTAAATGTGTTAAGTCATACGTAAACAATTTTGTCATTAAAATCGATTTTATTATGGTAGACAGCGCGCACATACATTCTTTTTTCACTCAGTTTACCGCCTAAAGAAAACTGTCATAGAAACATGTGTATCCTTGCCTTTTTTAAACTATAAATTAATTGCATTCCAACATCGTAGTGTTATAAGGAATTTTATTTTTGTCAATATTATCAGTTGATTGATATACAAGTCAACATCCAAATGAGTATATTATCTTTTAGCGTGGCGTGATATATAAAATCAGTATAAAAATTATAAGTAACTAGTTGATTAATTTAACATATTATTTTTGAATAATATGTTAAAAAGGCGCCTGTAAAATTAATGTATTTTAATGTAGCAGAGGATGGCAACCTACGGACCCGTCAAGTAGAATGTTTGTATGAACAAATTATACATTACTAGTCAAATATTTTTTCATTTACAAATTAAAAATAATTGGACCATTACTTTAGCTATCATGCTCAAACAACCTACTTCTTGTTAGGTAATGTATTTGTGTATCCGACATGTGTATAGATTTGTTATTTAATGCTAACTTGTTTTTTCGATAATTGTAATTGAATAAACATGAAATGTATGTTTGAGATAACCTCGTGGTATATTGATCTTTCAATAAACGTAAAAATCGACAATATCGTTGCAGGCGTGCAAGACCTTTAAGACAATGCTAATTGTCCTAAATGTAACAAATCACAAGCTTAGTTTTATTTGGTATCATCCCAATTTTTATTAAATTATAAATTGAAATCCCTAATTGATAATTTTTAAATTATATTTTTGATACACTATAATAAAACGCAAGCTAGTTGAATCGAGGATAAAAAAATGCTACATTTTAAACATTAATCCTATTAGATATCTGGAAATTAGAAAGCGAACACTTGATGCGGAATGCCGAATATTTAAGAACTAGCGCAAAAGCCCGGCTTCGCCTTAGCTTCCTTGCCCCTAATTGTCCCTTAATTATGAAAAAGTTTTTTTATGAACAATTTATAATTAAGCAATCTAAAAAACCTATTCCAACTTA
>JAOPJI010074032.1:0-10186 GCA_027122695.1 Merluccius productus | reverse complement strand
CCGCCGGCATATCACCCCCACCACCCACCACACCCGCTAAGTACCCCCCCCCCCCCCCCCCCCCCCCCGCTACCACCCACCCACTCCACTCCAGGATGCACCCCACCACCACCTGGCGTCAACCCAAATGAGGGAATGCATGGTGTCTGGAGGTTATGTGATTCAGCAATCTGTGTCGCCTCCGATGGTTTTAAGATGGTTAGAGTACAGCTGTCGACATGATGCGGTTCTGATGTGGAGTTTGCGGTGCGGGCGCCGCTCTCAACGAGGCTCGAAGTGAAATCTCTGGAGTACCTCAGGGTTTTTAATGGGCGGACCATAAGCCAGCTACCGGCAGAACCACAGGGAGGGATACACCAGACTTTTCTCGCCATTGAAACTCCCATCAGAGTACGGCGTTCCTCAACCTTATCTTCTGGTACAATATACCACCCCTGATTTAGTGTCTCTGTTTCTGTTGAGATCCAACCGGATACAAGATGGCGGCGGACGGACAAGCTCCGTTCCGCAAAGGATCAACAGACAAGGAAGCGGATGAGAGCACCCCTGGGTGCACGTTCGCTAAACCGTAAAGCACCGGGAATGGTGTACTGTATTGCACTGTATGGGACTAATACTGCTGTAATGGAGACACTCTGTCATGTCAACTTGCTCTCCCTTGTGTACTGTGTGTGTGTGTGTGTGTGTGTGTGTGTGTGTGTCTGTGTGTGTGTGACTTCTATCACATCCTGTGAAGGTGAAAGACTGTGAAAGACTGGGTATTTTTTCGGTGTGATAGCTAAAGCCCCAAAGGGTACATCAGAGGGGTGTGTGTGTGTGTGTGTGTGTGTGTGTGTGTGTGTGTGTGTGTGTGTGTGTGTGTGTGTGTGTGTGTGTGTGTGGTCGGGGGGGAAAGGGGAAAGGGGTCACAGTGTGGGAAGCCTTCTGGGGCGAGAGGGCTGTTTCACAACGGTCTTCGGATTTCATCATTAAAGGTCCTTGCCGTTGGTTTTATTTAATGCTTTATTTACTCAAATACTAAATATTGGTGCACAATATAAACAATATCAATATTTACTCTCATCTGAAGAGGATAGGCTGGCAAAATGAAACGCTGTTTGGGTCAGTTTGGCTGACTGAAATCTCCAGTTAAACTAACATTTGGTTTGTTGTATACAACAAGAACACGCATAACATGTCATTCGCCATCTATGCTAAATATAATTAATAGAGTTAGCGTCAATTGATTAAAAGATTGCTAACCCGCAATGCTAACGCTAACCGCAATGCGAACACTCAATATGCTAAAAACTAATATTTGGCCAAAATGCTCTTCTATTTGGCACATTTCACTGCCAAAGGTTTACTGGGTTGTTTTATTTCATTATCTTTTAATGAGCAGCGTCAGCCACGCTTCGAAGAGCTTTATGGTTTAATATGAATATGTGCATATATATATATATAGGGGAGGCGCCACACATTTATTGCATTGGGCTAGACAGCTGAAAACACAATCGTCATGTTTGTAATATTTTTTGGATGGTACCTCAGAATCTACAAATGTCATAGAAATCCTGTGTTCATGTGGATTTTGGTGGCAGGGACCTTTAAATGCCCCTTTTCTTTTAACACAGCCAGCAGAACAACCGATGACTGGAAACTCGTATCCCTCCTCAACGTTTCATATTAATTTTCTCGGAGTCGCAAACACCACAGCATCCCTCTTTCATCTCACCACACAAGAACCACTCACACCTGTCACACATGGAGTCTGAATGATAGTCTCAAAATGACAGTAAAGACACCAACGGCAGCACAGCCTGAGAGCCAGATAATGGAATGATATTGTATTACTAAATGACGTGTTCACTTAGCCCATGCTTTCATCCAAAGCAAACGCGCAAGTCAGGTTGAGGACAGCCAAAGCGTGCTTGGAACAAGGACCGCCGTTATTGCACTGCACAACCAAGTTGGCAGAAGAGAAACCAGAAACGAGTGCAGCCGGATATCTTATCAAAAGCGAGAACCGAGATAACAATTGGGTTTCCGGTGCGTTGCTGTTTGAGTTGTTCTGCAGCCAAAGGCCGCAGCCGCAGTGGACCAGCGCCTCAGACGAGGTGCTGGGGGTCACGGGTCCAATGAAAAGAGAGGAGGAGAAAACACAGACTAGAGTATGAAAACAAAACCAGAAGTGACAGAGGAGGAGAACAAGTGGACAGCAGGGGGGAGGAGGGGGGAGGAGGGGAGGGGTGGAAAGCAAGGGAAGAGGATTGGAGGAAATTGTGCCAGCGGGGGCGTCGGAGATGACTATCCTGTCAGCGCTCGGTGGGGAAGGTTGCCGGTGTGGCACCCCCCCCCAGGATGTCTAGTCTGTAGTGAAAACACACCAGGTGAAGCGTCGGCTGTCAGCACGGCTCTCACGCGGGTTACAAAGCACACCTTGTTCCGCGTGCTGTTGAATGTACATGCATTTCATTTTATTTTTCTCATTTCGCATTTTCTTTTCATCTTTTTTCTTTCCTTTTTTTCTTTCCCTTTTATCTCTTCTCTCTTTTCATACGCTGAGCTCTCTAACATTGAAAGCTCATGTTGATAACCTTTAAGTCAAGGAGACCTTTGGTCTTTTTTAAGTCCCAGCAAGGCAGAGAATCCACTTAAACAGACCACAAAACAAAATGTCAAAGCAGCTGCATTATATGAGGCTGCTTTGACATTTCGTTTAGTGTACATCATGGTCCTCATGCTTAGATTGCCTGTTGGCTTGGTCAAGTAAGCTTATTATATAGCATGAGGACCGTCCTTATTATCTGCTGAGCGAATAATAATGAAATTGCAAGCGGGATTTGCCTGCAAAAGAAAATACATGAAAGGGAGAGAGATTAAAGCACTATTTTTAAGGAATTTAAATGTAAAGGTGATGGTATCATTTAGTGATGTGCGGTAGTTCCCTGGAAAGGTTTCCTCCAATCAAAATAGGTTAAAGGAGGGACAGAGGTGTTGGGAGTCATTCCAGGTGTTTATCAACTATTTATATTGCGTCACCCTATATACAGCTTCAACCCCATTTCTTTCGTCATAATACTATTCAGTGCTACTGAAAAAGATCTTTGTATATTTCCAGACAGGCATCTGGCAGTGGTAATTAACTTCATCAGCAGCATTGATGAGCATATTATGCAAAAGTATAGGGCAAAGGTTAGGTAATAGCTTTCATTACCGCAGCCTTAGTATGCCAAGTAATGGAATTGAAAAAACCGAATGAACAAAATGTGTCAGGAGCCAGAGACTTTATCGGTGCGTGTATCAAGAGATCGTGTTGAAGTCTACAAATTATCAAGGGATCTCTTCCAGGGAAACCACTTTATCCTTCTTACCTGACCTAGCTCCTGGCCTATATAGCCCTGCTGCTGGTGTCATCCTTTTACTTCATATTGCATCATGAATGTGTAGAAATATGTGGGGCGTTTGGGTTGCAAGGTAAACCACTCTGCCAACCAACACTGAGTGTGTCTATTGTGTACTTGTATATCTTCTCATCACAGCAGTCCTGTTAAATGATGACGCCACTTTTGGAAAATCGCCCAGCGGCGGTTGGTTGGATTTGCCTTGTGTCCTTCAATGACAAAACACTCAGATTACAGTAGCAGTTAGCAAGTATCTTCAGATAAAGTTGGCATGTGTCTAGTGTATTATTCTATCATTCCTGTTTCTATCTATCTGTCTCTGTCTCTGTCTCTCTGTCTCTCTCTCTGTCTCTCTCTCTCTCTCTTACTCACTCACTCGCTTGTTTTCTCTGTGTTTCCTCTCTCTCTGGTGAAAACGGAGGGGAAGAGAGTGTTTTGAACACTATTCCTCCACGCTGATATCAGAGCCGCCAGGCGCCCTGTGTGTGCGCACAGCATTTTTTCCACTGTTATGCTAACCCCTTGACTGTGCACATGCACTGTGTTCTGTCATGGAAGTGGCCACAGCCCTGCGCGCTGCTTAACCTAACATACTTGGGTATATTGTATACGGAGACAAGGGGAGGTACACCCATTATTATGGCCCTAGGAACCAGTTATTCAAGAAATAACTTGGTATTCTATGCATGTGTTTGTGTCCAAATTGTTCACAAACACACACACACACACACACACATACAGTTCATACTGCAGCTTCGATGAGCGGTCTGCTTTTGCGCTGACAAGCACACCAATCAAAGGGTTTCCATTCCCCCCGACAGTGGTCATCTAACAAGCATCTGTTTTTGAGATTCAGCTGCAGTTGTTACTACAGTTGATGTGTTTGGCTTGGCCAGTTCCCCCTTGGCCGCACGGATCCGTCTCTGCAGCTCAGTATCGAGATTTACAGTGAAACACTGTTTGCTGTGTCGTTTCATGTAAATAAACCCAATAAAATGGTTGAGGGAACTCTTTCTACTCTCGCAGCACTAGCAATACTATTTAGTTATTTTCTACTGGTACAGCATTATGCAGATGTATTGCAATGTGCTTAGTACAATACAATGCAGATTTAAAAAAAACATAATTAAAAACAAACAATCATGATTTAACGTTTATTTATACCATGGCCCGGGTAAATACTCGATTCTGATGGTGCATTCCCTATGAATATGAATTAAGTGACATTAGGCATTAGTCAGACCCAGGCATTAGTCAGACCCATATATGTTTCCGGGCATTTGCCATTTGTTTCCAGGAACACAAAAAGTAGTGCAAGCCAAAAGTTGTAATTTTAAGACATAATTACCCCAAAATATGAATCAACATGGCAAAGAATGTCAGATCTCAACTCTAGACCCCGGCCTCCCTTTCGTAAACTAAACGTATTAGTTGAAACTTACTAATTTTGATCATCATTTATTGTCTGTGTTTAACATCATAAACATACAGGGACCTTTTATTTTGAATCATTGCCCAGGCATGGCCATCAAACAGACAACAGAGAACCTGGCACTGTCCTGCCTCTGTGCTTTATCTTTATATTTAGGTTGTCACTATGTACCCCCACCTATTTTAGTTTCGCTCTACAGAAGGTATTGCATAAGCCCCACACTGCATTCTACAGTTAGTGGTGGTTGTTTAATGTTGGCAGTCCGGTCCAGTGCATCATATTCATTTCACAATATTTATTCAAGAAACAGATTATTCTGTCTCAAAACTCAGCGGGAGGTTGTGGCTTCACAAGATGGAAAGCCTGTAAACCTGCCTTAATGCAGTCTGTTAACTCCCACTTCCTCTAGACCCTGGCATGTCTAATACGCCACGCCAAGCTCCTGTCTCTTCTCATCCCGGTATCACAGTGCATCTCATTATCTGATATGAAACCCGGCCGGGAAAACGTGTTTCAGAAGCTGTGTTTGGTGTTATCATTTTTGTGGTGTGTGTGAGGATTGTAAAGACAGGAGTTTATGAGGACTGCGGCTCTTTGTACCTGTGCCGTGGTCATGGGTCAGTCCGTACCTGGCTCGGCTAAAGTAATAGCGTAGGTGAAAACCCCAGGCGTGTACCCTGTGTGACACCCAGCCTGTCCCTTTCTAACCGCCACCACCACTACCGCCGCTCATTATTATCCACTTTTACAACCCCCCCACCACCACCACACAGAACATTTCCTCTGATGTAATCATTCCACGGGTGTTGAGAAAATTGGGAAATAAGTGGTGGACTTTCGGGCTATTTAAGAAGGCTTTGGCACATAATTAAGATGCAGGGGAGGGTGGAGGAGGGCTCCAATGTGTCCTGTGTTACCCTTGCCCCATTCATATTCCCTGAACTCGGTTTAGCAATTCCCCTGGCGCGAACAAAACCCCACAAAATGTGCCGCCGTAAGAGCCTTTGAACATTCACGCCTGTCTCCAGCTTGGAGCTCAAAGGTCGTGCGGGTTCGTCCGGAGTTCAAACTTTGGAAGAGGCTGCGTTTATTTCAAGTTACTTTTTTGGGGGGGGTGTACAATTTTTTTTTGTTTGTTTTTATTTGAAATCAACATCTTCTATATTCTCTTGTTGACCTATTGCAGTCATAAAAGGGGTTGAAACTCTGGACTGTTAAGTCACTTGAGCAGCTCTCGTTTACCCCTCAAAGCAAGTTATGAGATAACTGCTGGTCCCCATTTGTTACGCCTCACCATACTGCGCAGGTCACAGGGAGACCGGGTCCTCTGGAATATCATCCTCCGACAAAACAACCGCATTTCCCAGAAGGTTTGAGTTACTGACACATTCTGGCTCTGTAAAGCCTCTTGTTAACAACGGCTGTAAGTTGAGCTTGTTCGGCCCAAATTCTTGAATTTAATCTCTTTCATTTTTCTTTATGCTTTTTGTCCCCATTTCTCTCGCCGTCTCTTTTTTCCGCGGCTCCCTTTGTACACCACCACGCACATCAGAAGCGAACCCAGAGTAATTAAAGAGGGGAAAAAATAAGACTTTGAAGTGCGAGACTTGGCCTCAGAAATACATCTTGCTTGTGATATTTGTTTTGCCAGTTTGTTTGCTTTTAATATTTTCTGTCATGTTGCTCTAAAGAGTTAGAGAATTAGCAACTGGATGTTGTCAAGCTTATTAGGCGGTATAGCTGCAATGCGGTACAAAAACAAAAACTTTATGATGCATAACAACTGACATAACAACTTTCTATTTTCACAATCATCTGTCTGTGTAATCTGTCCAATTTCAAGAAACATTTTCCCCTTCGCTTTTCTACCTTGTGTTGAAAACTATTTTCCTTTCACTTTCACTCACCGATTTTACAGATTTCACCTCAGTTCACCTCTATGTTTGGTTCACTTGAAGCTTGTAAGTGTCGCAGGATTTCATTTGTGTAAAATCCCCCAATTGATCCATCACACTTGCTGAATACAGCACCGTTGCAACACAAAATTAGCAAAACACATTTAACGTAATAAAAAATCATGCTAACACTGTACATTAACGGTAGACTATTTTGAATGAGTTAACGCATTAACTAACAGTTCAATAACAGTTAACTAATGTGCCTACTTCATTCATTCAATCATTATGTAATAGTTTATAAAGACACGCTCCATAGACGTGAGGTAAATAAAATGCTCTGTTGACGACGCTGTCTGTGTGGACAGCATCACACACATGAGCTGCTGCAGTTCAGCCGTGAGGTAGCCAGTGTGTCCCAAGCGTAAGTGTTTCCTCTTCCAGAAAATGGTACTCATCATCGTGTTATTGAATATGTATTTTAAGTTTTTTATTTCTCGCTCCTTGGATCTTCGATTCTGCTGTGTGTGACTATGTGTGCAAGGGGAGCATCCTGCACCGTTATAAGCTATTAAATAATGTTAAATGAATACCTTAGTTAACATGAACACCATTAGTAAATGATTACTATTACACATTAGTGTAACTGTTAATTAACTGGTAGTTAATGCTTATTACTGCATTAGCTAATGTTAATTAATGTACTTTTATTGTAAAGTGTTACCAAAATCATATTTAAATAATTCATTTTACTGATAATTGACTGATACATTTCATATTTGTTTAGATTTTGGCAATAGAGGATCAAACACTTGTTTTCTTTATTTTCGATTAATTAGTAATAGACTTGTAATAGTGAGTGACAGACAGTGAGGCAAAGCAACAGCAGCTAAACCTCTTAACAGACTCATCGGCAAACACCAATCAACTGGAAGAGGTAGCGATTATTCTCGTCAGCTTCTTCCAACTCCAAGTAACCGCCTTGAGCCTATGCCTCAATCCTCCCCTCTCTCTCGCTCTCTCTCTCTTTCTGTCTCTGGGCCTGTCTCTCTCTTTTACCCAACGGTTAACAATAATCACCTTGAAAGGAACAGGATGTGAGGGCTCAGATTGGAGCATGAAGAACAATGGGAGCGTGCCTACCTTCCTACCGTTGATCTAACCGTAGACGACCGGCTCTCAGCAGACAGGGAGCACACTTGTTCCCCTGTCCCCTAGTTGGGGTGGAACAAGGACGGAGGGGGGGTGTGAAAGAGACAATGAGGAATATGATGAAATAGGAGATAAAAGACAGGAAAGAGGAACATAAGGGAGGAAACAGTAGAGGGACGGGGTAGGGGAAAAGAGAGGCAGGCAGACATGGAGAAAGCGAGGGAGAGAGAGAGGTGAAGTGAGCGGTCTGAGCCTACTTGTGGTGTTCTGCCCGGCTGACCAGCATGTGTTTCCATACTCCTCTTTCTCTCTCTCTCTTTTCCAATTTCTTAATGTAGCTTGCTCATTTTTGTTTTCTCTCTCTCTGTGGCACTGTGGTGAAGGACCATACCTGCAGGAAGTAGGGGTGCTGCAGCACCCCCTGGAGATTGAGGAGGAACTTTTTTTTTGTACAATAAAAATATTTTATTTATTTTGTATTTATATTATATTTTATATTATATTCATATGATATAATATATATATATATATGTACATATATATTATTATTATTATTTTATTTTTTTTTAATGATGATTTTTAAATTATCTATAATTAATTTGCCAATATTAAATTAGACATGAATATTGAGATGATGCACATTAAACTCTGTGTATTTACGTTTACTAGACTGTGGTAACCCCGGTCAAGTTGAATGAAACCTTGTTTATGACATTGCTTATGCTTCTAGCTAGCTATGTCTCATTATGCATTTTACTAGCTATGTCTCATTATGCTTCTAGCTAGCTATGTCTCATTCACAAAACAAACTATTTCGGATATTCGGATACTCGTGAGAGACCCGACTCCTGCAGAACTGAAAGGTCTTCTGCTTGTCATCTTTTCGTCTAATCCGTGTCCTGTCCTCTACTCTCCTCTTTCCTGGCTCCTGGTCTACTTGTCCTCACTGTTTTTTATGATTTTTTCATCCTTTTATTTGTTATTGCAGTTTCATTTCTCAAGGCAGTGCTTTCCCTGCCTTTTCCCGGGCCAGTCCTCCATCTTTCCATCATTTATTCCCCTCTCTTTTCCATCTACTGACCTGTTTTTCCTCTCTCTATCTAGCTTACAATTTCTCACTTCATCTGTCTCTCTCCCTTTCCTGCTGTCTTTTTTATATTTATATCTTTCTCTCTGTCATTCCCTCTATACTTCTCCATCCCCTTGCTTCTCTCTCTCTCTGTACGTATCCCTCTCTATCTTACATTACCCTTTTTCCTTCTCTCTCTGGCTCTCTCTGGCTCTCTCTCTCGCTTCTCTCTCTCTCCCATTTCCAGTCTGAGTGGTTGCCTTTGATGTCTGCAGCGTGTTTTTAATGAGCTTGTTGTAGACAGTGACTCCATATTCTCTCTCTCTCTCTCTCTCTCTCTCTCTCTCTCTCTCTCTCTCTGCTAAATAATGCTTCAGGCCCAACCTCCCCCAACCGCAAAAGACCTGCACCCAGGCTTTTCAAACACATGTGCGCACACACACACACACGCCTCGAGGATGACCTACTGTATCTAGTACTTGCACAGACACTCAAGATTAATGAATACATATGCATACACATACACGGATCACAAAGCGTATCGTGAACTTATTTTATAAATCACCTCTGTGACAATGCAGGTACACCCATGAAAAGCAACACTTTGCGCATATGCACAGAGACACATGTAAACACTTAGTTAAATGCACGCACACGCTCACACACACACACACACATGCTGGATTCAGGAGTTTGTTACCCAAGTGTCTCCTGGGAGCCAGCTGTGGTCTGATATATTAATCATCTGGGTCTGCAGCTTGCTAATTAATACCCATCTGTCCCCCTCACTGATGCTGCACACACATGCACAGGCATGCACATGTACACACACATACACACACACACATGCACCCATATACTCACAGAGAAACATAGACCGCCACACAAGGCTGGTATCCTCAAGTTACCCTGATGCAGTTTAAGAGTCTGTATTGGCATGTTGTAGTTAGTCGCACTGCAGGACTAGTCGCACTGCAGGACACTCGCTGCCACACACACACACACACACACACACGTCCTGTAGTCTGTGGACTTCATCTGTTCGCTCCTAAGAGGAGCTTCTGGACCTTCTGTCAGTTCTGGGGCCAATAACCAATTATGGAGAGTGACATAATAATCAACCATATTCCAGAGCTGCTGTGTCTTTGAGACAGCCAATGGTGTGTGAGCCGATCAGTAAGACGTGTGTGTGTGTGTGTGTGTGTGTGTGTGTGTGTGTGTGTGTGTGTGTGTGTGTGTGTGTGTGTGTGTGTGT
>JAOPJI010074022.1:0-10187 GCA_027122695.1 Merluccius productus | reverse complement strand
CTCTCTCTCTCTCTCTCTCTGTCTCTCTCTCTCTCTCTCTCTCTCTCTCTCTCTCTCTCTCTCTCTCTCTCTCTCTTCCTTACTTCCTATCAATAAGCAGTAATCAGGAGGTTATTGAGGGTAAACTCTAATATTAAAGTTAAAGGCCTGGTATTAGTGGAATATGTTCATGCAGAATAATAATGCATTAATAAGTGCTTTATAATGACTAATAAAGAGCCACTATACTGCTTATAAGCAGCTAGTTAATTAATGTAAATATGTGGCCCCTAATCTAAAGTGGTACCTTCCACACATCCGGTGTAAAGAAGTGTTGCTGTAATAATGTTATAGTTGTACATTAGGCCTGTTAACATTGGCACGCCCCTTTCCCGCTGCAAACGTTTTTAATGTGTTTTGCCGGCGGCCATTTTAGCCCATCTTTAACCGGGTCCACTGTGACCAAAGTACTGTGGAGAGACTTGAAGTAGGAGGACCGGGATGGAGACTGAGGGAGATGTTCACATTAGCAAGGAGGTCAATGTTTCCATTTATTTCATTTCCTGTTGGATGTAACCGTGCGATCGCCTCGGAAAGGCTAAATAACAACATAAGGCTGATGAATTAATCATTAATCAGAGCACTTACGTAAGAACACAGCGCTAGCAGAGCGCTAAATATGTTTTATACATTATATTTTCTATAGACACATAAAGCTACACACACAAATACAACTGGCGGGGGGGGGGGGTTGAAGCCCCCTTAGGACCCCTGGCAGCGCCGGCCCTGGAGGTGAGGCTTTATGTGAATAAATTGCTTTGACATTCGTTAGTCCGCCCTAATATAATTACACAGCCTTCATATATTATGTTGTGCCTTGTCGTCGCTCCTAAACCCCCTCTTAGCCTTCTTCTGGTCTTCGGAGGCGACTCCTAAATGTTTAAATACCGCCGGCCGCCATGTGGGATACGGCGCTGAGCAAACACGGAAAGGGGAAAAAAACAAAAACATGTCATTAATTTTCCATTACTTGCGCGGAGGTCGCCTTTTATGTCGGCACCGGGGGTCAATATCCGAGGAAGATGAATAAATAAATGGAGAACACGCTGCGTGATTGAGCCATGCTTGATGGCTAGCCCAGGGCTAGCCGTTTGTAGATAACCTATAGGATGCTTAGCGTTAGCGTAGCGCTTAAACGCACGCATGGATGGCTGCACCCCAACAACGTACAACTAGCTCACAGCTGGGTAGTAGGAGTCATGTGATTAGGGAATGCATGAGATGTAAAATAATGTCGTCATCATCATCATCATCATCGTCATCATCATCATCATCATCATCATCATCATCATCGTCATCATCATCATCATCATCGTTGCAGCCCCAGAGGGGAGTTTAATTGTTTCACAGCAAGAATAACTAATAACTAACGCTGCCTCCCTGAAGGCGTGGCCCTCCTGGGACACTGAAACCCTCTGGTGTAGGTTGTGTATATAAGCTGTGCCTGAGAGCTAATGGTAGCTTAGCTTAGCAGTAGCTGCTGGGAAAGAAGACTTACTTGAACACCAAATATTTGTTGCCAAATGGATTTGGAAGTGTGACCGGAAGTCAGACAGGAACTGGAACAGGAAGTTGTGAAGAAAAGCACACAGCAGGGTTGGACATAGTGACTGGAAACATTTTTCCAAGGTGACAATTGGCCTTCAAGGTAATTGGATTCCACCAGGAATTAAGAGTTCCTTGGTGGTCTTTTGCAGCTGTTGGCCTGTGGGTGTTCAACTGGATCTACTTGACCCTTTTTAACTTTGGACTTTCGTAGCACTTTTGAAACTCCTCCAAACTGGCAACAGGTATATGGTAAAATGAGGATTAAAATGATTGGCTTGTTGGCAGATTCAATGTGGGTACTTAGATTAAATGTTTATAGACACTACTTTTTGGGGCTCTCAGCTCAGTGTGGGGATTAGTCAATGTGTCTAAATATTGGGTTGATGGGAGCAGGTGTAGAGCTAAATGAATGATTTCACAGTTGGGCTCTTAAAGGACAATTTCGGCACAAAATGAAACCATATGATCATAACACATGTCCACCGACTTCGACCGTTCTCTGGGATCAGTTTTCATTCTAGTCGAATGTAACCAAAGTTCTCAAAAACAGCTAAGTATCTTATAACGCTAGTTATTGGGGCATACGTTCATGTAAAATAAATCGCAATTCTATACCACTAACAAGGCTCAAAATTGCACCACACTTCCACGGTAGCATAATGAGGGTCCCTACATGTAAAACTAAGCATTGAGAACTTTGTAAGTGTACAGACAGTTTATTAAAAAGAAAGTTTAGAAAGCCAGTGCCTTCACGAAAAAAAGCCTGAGATGTCAATGAATCAGAAGGTGTACAATCTAGTAGAAGGTGTGCGAAGTATGAACAGTGCGTGTGCATAGAGAAGAGAAGAAAATGGTTTGTGTTTATGCTTTTCCCGGCTGCGTTCGTCGCTAGATCCCAGAGAACGGTCCAACTCGGTGGACATGTGTTATGATCATGAACATGTGGACATGGTTTTCTTGTTTATGTGGAGTGTTTAATGGTTACAGTAATGTTAGGTTGATGATCTTGTATGGGTTGGTCCAGCTAGGGGGCGCTCTTCAGGCAGCAGGTAGTTGAAGGGGCAGAGAAAAGAGGGGGAAAAGTAAAAGTAATGAATGGAACGGACCTGTGATCGGACAGGAATAGAGTTATGAGGAGAAACCATTCTCACACACCCATGTCGCTTACACTGGTGGCAGCGGTGGGATAATCCTGAAGGGATAGTAATATCCTGAAGAAAATAATAAAAGAGAAGAAGGAATCTTATGTCTGACGAGGAATCATTCTCTGAATCATTCTCCGCTGGTAAGCAGCAAGCCAGCACAAGCACAAGTGGAGCTCCAGCGCAAGATTTGCCGCCAGCCAGCAAAACACAGGGAGCACCGAGGGGCATTCCCTTGCCACCACCATTTCACAATGATGGCCATGAGTATTTTTAACTATAGGCCCGCGCTATGTGGTGTGGATCTGAATACAGTGTTAGCAGCTGAGTTACCCAATAGACTATCCCGAGAACTGTTCATTGTGTGGGACAATCTGTCCTGGGAAACTCAGGGTTCTTATACTGAAGCAAAGAAGAACTTGCAGACAGCTTTTGGCCAAAAGGATGTAATTGCATAATTTCAAACATTCCCTAATGCTCATAGACTGCCTAATGAGACTCATAGACTGCCTAATGAAGCAATGGAAATTTATGCTGCGGATGTATGAAGGCTTGTGAAAGAAGCTTTCCCAGATTTTGAGCATAATGTTCATGAAATATATGCAAACGTCTTGTTTCATTGCTGGCTTGGATCAGGAGCTTCAAGTGAAGTGTCATGAAAGAGGGGTGAAAACTTTCACTGAGGCTTTTGAAGTCGCCTCCCAAGCTGAACAGACTCGCCAAGCAGCTAGATTAGTAATGCCAGTGTCCTCAGCTAATGTTGCTATCAGAGATGCATAATGCAGTCAGTAAATTCTGTATGTGAAAATAACACTGAACTCAATAAAACAATCCAGAACCTCACTACTACTGTTAAAGACTTAAGTAAGGATCTGGATGCACTGAAACTGAAGCTGGATGGGCGAAGCAATGTGTGCACCACCATGACAGGCACACGCCCATGCCTCCTCAAAGATCTCCCTCACCTTATGGGAGAAGCCCAGAAAGATCCACAAATGCATGGAGATCAGGCTATGGACAAATCCCCATCCAGATACTCGCACTCCCATCATTCTTCCCCAGATCGCTATTCTCCTCAGAGGACTCCCCACCATCAGGATTACTGTGCTGTTCTCTCTATGTGTTTTGCTCTTGCGTGAACACAGATTAAACAGCCAGCCAAACTCCTTATTCAAAAGCCACGAAGAGAGCGGCTTGCTCCTTTAATATCTTCTCACACATAAGTCAGCATTTCTGACTGCATTGGGGAATCACTCTGTTTAAGTAGCACAATGTCTCCGACTTCGAGGTTGCGACATGCTGTGTGCCACTTACGCCTTGGCTGGAGGGTGTGGAGGTATTCAGTTCTCCATCGACTCCAAAACTCATTAGCAAGTGCCTGCACCTGTCTCCACTGACACTTGAAAAGATCCTTGTCCCCAAATCTGCCGTGTGGAGGAGACACACCTGGTTTTTGGGTTAAGAGCATAGCAGGGGTCAGCAGCATTGGAGAGGAGGGATCGGAGGAGACCGGGATTAAAGGTCTGGCGTTGATTATAGCACACACCTCTGCCATTAAAGTACAGAGCACATCATGAGTCAGGTGAGTATGCTTGGTTCGCAGCAACATGGAATCGAGTATCCTCCGGGTCACGCCAATCATGCGCTCCCACACCAATCCCATGTGGGATGCGTGCGGGGGGTTGAATTCCCATGTGCAACCATTCTCATGTAGGTACTTCAAAGTGCTGGTTTGCTTTGGATCATCCGGTCTCATGCCCAGTTCAGAACTGGCTCCGATAAAGTTCGTGCCCCGATCTGATCTCAGCTGCTTCGCTGGCCCTCTTAAAGCAAAAAACCTTCGGAGGGCATTAATGCAGCTGGCTGTATCCATCGAGTCTATGACTTCTATATGCACAGCTCGGGTACTCATGCATGTAAAAAGTATGGCCCAGCGCTTACTCTGAGCTGCACCACCTCTGGTGCGTCGGGTGAGAACCTCCCAGGGGCCGAAAACGTCTAGTCCTACATAGGTGAATGGCGCTGATGAGCTCAGGCGCTCTGGAGGAAGGTCGGCCATCTTTTGGACCTCAAGTCTTCCCCTCAGCTTGCGGCAGGTGACACAACGATGAAGGACTGAACTTATCAGCCTCTTGCCAGCAACAATCCACAGGCCTGCAGCCCTGATTGCACCCTCGGTGAATTGTCGCCCTTGGTGTTCAACTTTCATGTGGTAATGATTCACCAGTAGTGTTGTGACATGACTTTGTTTTTGGAGAATGATTGGATTTCTCACCTCTGGACTGATTGATGCGTGTCTCAGACGTCCTCTGATCCGTAAGAGGCCATCATTCATGGAAGGATCGAGGTTCAGGATTGCACTTGTTCTTGAAATTTCTCTGTCTACTTGCAGTGCAATGTACTCTTCTGGATAAGCATCTCTTTGCACAGACGTAAGTATGAACCACTTGGCTGCTGTCAACTCTTCTGGAGTACGAAGTCTGCTGCATCGATGCCATCCCTTACATGTAGCTGGTGAGTCAGATCTGAATGAACGAGTTTGATGGATCAAGAAGGAAACTGCCCTCAGCAAAGACCCCCAAGTGGAGAAGCGTTGGAAACGTCCTGAGGTAAGTTTACATTCACTAATGCAGGTAGCAAGGGTGGCCAGTTGAGGCCTCACATCTGCATCTGTTTCGGGATCCACCAACTTAAAGGTCTCCTGTGTTTCAGCCAGAAACGGTTTGTGAAGGAACTCTGGCCCTGTAAACCATATGCTGCTGGTGAGTTGAGACGCTGGAACAGATCTGGTGGCCAGGTCAGCTGGATTTTGACCTGTAGGCACATAATGCCACTGTTGAGTGGAAGTTGTCTTGCGTATACGGTGAACACGGTTGTGTACATACACAAAGAATCACTTTGACTCATTGTATATATAACCAAGAACAACTTTACTGTCACAATAGAACCTTACTGCATCTGGTTTCTGGTCAAGCTTGTCGAGGATCAGTTCAGCCATCTCGACGGCCAGCACAGCTCCACAGTTCAAGGCGAGGGATGGTGGGCTCAGGTTGAGAAGCCAGCTTAGCTTTTCCAAGCACAAAGCCAACTCGACACTGTCCATCTGTCATGACAACTCTGAGGTAAGCTACTGCCCCTATTGCCCAGTTTGGAGCATCAGAAAAGAGACATAACTCTGTGTACGTGGCACTGGAGAGAGACTGCGGTATGTATGAGCGGGGAAGATGGAGGGCACTCAGGTCCTTTAATGATTCTTTCCATGTTTCCCATTTGTTTAACTTGTCTGCAGGAAGTTTGGTGTCCCACTCGTGAATGTCGGCAGAAAGTTCTCTGAGCAAAGCTCGCCCTTTGATGGTCACTGGCGCAACAAAGCCCAATGGGTCAAAGAGGCTATTGATGGTGGATAGCACTCCACGGCGGGTGAATGGCTTGTCGTTGACTGCCACTTTGAATGTAAAGGTGTCAGAGTCTATGTTCCAGCACAAACCGAGACTTCTTTGCACTGGAAGCTCTTCTTTGTCGAGGCCCAGGTCTCTCAGGTCTGCAGCCAGGTCGTCAGGTGTGAAGGCTTGCATCACTGTGACACTGTTAGAGGCGATTTTATGCAGTTTCAGATTTGATTCTGCCAGCGAAGCTTGAGTGCGCTTGAGCAGATCAATGGCTTCAGTCTCAGATGGGAGGGAGATGAGCCCATCGTCCACATAGAAGTGTCACTCAACAAAGTGGCGAGAGTCAGAGCCATACTTTTGTTCACCTTCTTGGGCAGCTCTCCGGAGACCGTATATCGCGACTGCCGGTGAAGGGCTGTTCCCGAACACATGTACTCGCATCCTGAACTCCATCACTTCCTTATTTAGATCGTTATCGTTGTGCCAGAGGAATCTTAAGTAGTCTCTGTGGTCTTCTCTCACCAAGAATCCATAGAACATTTGTTGGATGTCAGCAGTCAGTGCAATAAGCTCCTTTCTGAATCTGAGCAGCACTCCCAGGAGCGAGTTATTTAAGTCAGGGCCTGAAAGCAGGACATTGTTAAGAGAGATGCCATCTTCTTGTGCGCTTGAATCAAATACTACTCGTATCCGACCCGGCTTTTGGGGATGGTACACTCCCAAAATGGGTAAGTACCAGCACTCTGCACTCTCAGGAAGAAGGGGAGCTTCTTCAGCATGTCCGTTTACAAAAAGCTTCTCCATAAAGGCAACAAACTGTTCTTTCATTTCAGGATTTTTGCTCAGTGTACGCCGCAAGGAGTGGAGACGGGAGAGGGCTTGAGCACGGTTATTAGGAAGGCGTGGCCTGGGGGACCTGAAAGGTAGGGGAGCAGTCCAGCTGTTCTTTTCATCTCTGTGGAACTCTTTCCATGACCTTCAGAAACGTTTCATCCTCAAAAGACAAGGCAGGTTTGTCATCATTCTCTGTTCTCATGAACACACTGCATCCAAGTTTGTCTTGAGCTGCCACACTATTGTCAGAACAGCTGGAGAGGTGAGTAGAGGTACCGAGTCTGTGCTCCCCGCCGTAACTCACTTTTTCTTTGACGCTAATGTGTTTCTGACATGGCGTCAGATAGGATGGACGTCCGTTCTGCAGGACGTTGGTCTTAAATACGGCTACAGTGGGTTTGTGAGCACTATCAATACAAACTTCCCCCACTATAACCCACCCTAAATCCAAACGCTGGGCAAAAGGTGCATCGTGGGGCCCACTGTTTTGCTGCCTCACCTTGTGGACACGTATGATATCCCTCCCCAGTAAGATCAGGATCTGCGCCTCAGGATCTGGCTCTGGGATGTAAGGCGCCACAGGTCTCAGGTGAGTGTGGGAAAGAGCGACCTCTGGTGAGGTGATTTCTGACCGATTGCTCGTAATCTCATTACATTCAATGAGTGGAGGTAAGTCTAAACACACCTCACCATTTATTGCTTGTACCTGGAAACCGACTGCTTTCCTTCCAGTCATTTCAACAGCGCCGGCGCATGTTCTCATCAGGTAGGGTGAAGCACTGCCTTGGATACCAAAGAGCTGGAAAAACTCAGCTCTAGCCAGCGAGCGATTGCTTTGGTCGTCAAGGATGGCGTACATCTTGACTGAGCATTCCTTTTGTCCTTGTGGGAAAACTTGAACCAAGCATATCTTTGCACAAGATCATGCTGGGAGGCCTTCTCCGCAGACTTCAGTACACCTTGACGTAACCTCTGAAGGTGTGTTGTTTTGCTGCTCTGTGTCTGGCTCAATCACAGATGACACTGCTGGTGAGAGGTGTATGTCTGGATGCATGGCTGTGCAGTGTCGATCACTCTCACACTCGAAGCATTTCAGCTTCACAGAACAGTCTTTGGCCATGTGAGTAGCCGAACAGCACCTAAAACATCGTCTGTGATCTCTTAGCAATCCTTTGCGTTCTGTCAGCGGCTTCATTTTAAAGGCTCTGCACTTTTCCAGAGGATGAGCTTTATTGTGAAGTGGGCAGTATTTAGCTGGATCACCACTGTGTTTATTCTCCATCTCTGTTCTATACATTGAGCTTGGACCTGCTGCTGCTGACAAGTCTGTCTTGTGGACGGCTATAGTTGTTCTCACACCATCATGTTTTGCTATGGGCCTCTCATTACGGAAAGGAGTGCGGCTGTTGTTCATCAATACAAAGCTCGGGTCATTTCTAGCTTTTGCCTCACCGTTGACAAAGTCAGCAAAGAAGGAGAATGGAGGATAACTTACAGCACAATGTTCTTTATATCTTGACCCAGTAGACAGCCATTTTTCTTGCAGGTTTATTGGCAGCTTTTCGACGATGGGGTTAATGCCCCGAGGTGTGTCAAGGTAACTGAGTCCAGGTAAGTACCCATCATCTTTGGCTGAGAGCAGCTCCATAAGCAGGTCACTAAGTTCTCTTAGTTTAATGTTCTCCCTTGAAGTGAGACGAAGAAAATTGTCCAACCACTTGAATAGAGCGCTCTCTATCACTTCAGGGGTGGCGTAGCACTCTCTGAGCCTTCTCCAAGACATCTGAAGTGCGGCTTCAGGGTTAGTGACATGTACCGCTCGCATTCTTTTAATGTGCTCAGATGATTCCTTTCCTAGCCATTTTACCAGGAGATCTAACTCTTCACTAGCTGTTAGGTCTAAGTCTTGAGTGGCGTTAAGGAAGGAGGACTGCCACGCTCTGAAA
Source organism: Merluccius productus (assembly GCA_027122695.1). Taxonomy (NCBI): domain Eukaryota; kingdom Metazoa; phylum Chordata; class Actinopteri; order Gadiformes; family Merlucciidae; genus Merluccius; species Merluccius productus. The sequence goes on along the minus strand of JAOPJI010074022.1, from coordinate 1,289 downwards.
CTCTCAGGCTGGTCATCAAACTTGGTAAGACCTGTAGTTACTAACTCTCTGCGTGCCAGATATTTAGCAAAGTCTATGCAGCTTCTAAAATCTCAGCCTCTGCATTAGCAGCAGCAGCTGCTTTTTCAAGTACCAGTGCTTCTAGATCCGCTTCTAGTGTAGCTTTTTCCAAATCCAATTTGGCTCTTTGCTTTTTCAATTCCAGCTCTTTTTGTCCGTATGTGACTCTGGTGCGTGCAGCTTCAGCTACGGCTCTGGCCTTAGCAGCAGCGCTAGCCACTGAATGCTTGGAGGAAGACGTGCGCTTTGAGCTGGCTACTGACGCTGTCTTTTCATCCATCTGCGTTGTCTGGGCTTCCATAACTGCAGCAGGTGGCTCCCTCTGATGATGTGTTTTTTTACTGTACTGTTCTCTCTATGTGTTTTGCTCTTGCGTGAACACAGATTAAACAGCCAGCCAAACTCCTTATTCAAAAGCCAGGAAGAGAGCGGCTTGCTCCTTTAATATCTTCTCACACATAAGTCAGCATTTCTGACTGCATTGAATTCGGTGTAAAACTAGGAAACAAAGATACAAAAAAGTGTCTTAATAAACAGCCATGTAAATATCAGTATAAGCGTATTAACTGCTTAATATTAACTCACAGGTATTAGCACAGCAGGCTAGAAAACAATGCAACTTAACAGGTAAGTATACGTTACTGTCGCATAAGCTACGTCATTATACTGTTACTTTTATACACAAAATACCCATAAAAGATATTAACACATCTTATCAAACCTGTAAATATGTAATTTGTGTAACACTTACAACCATTGCTTTCTGAGAGATTAACTGCATTGATGCGGCCGTGCGGCGATCTACACACGTTTCACCTTGTGTTTACGTTTTTACTTCCTACATCCGGTCGGGAGATTATCAAAATAAAGGCGCCGGAAATACAGATAAAGATAGAAAAACAGTGAATTAACATTTCAATGTCATTTTAAGTGTCTTTTAAACATATTAAACATATTAAACATATTAAACATATTCAGGGCAGAACAATTACACCCGCAGGAACCTGATAGGTACTGACACCTTTGCAGAGATACCCATTACTCAGACCATGCCTCTAGCTCTCATGAGAAAGACTCTATGGGCCCTATCTTGCCGGTCTGAAATGCAAGTATCAAACGCAAAGCGCAAGTAGCTTTGTGGCCGGATCTTGGGCGCCCAGCGCAAATCTAAAATGGGTTGGTCTGAAGTAGCTACATTAGTCATAGGTGTGGTTTGGGCGTAACGTGCA
>JAOPJI010074004.1:0-10190 GCA_027122695.1 Merluccius productus | reverse complement strand
TTGGTCTGACCGATTTTGTGTTTCCAGCACAAAAAGCCGACGGAGCAGTGCTAGACCCACCTGGCTGCCAAATAAATGTGCTGCCGCTAGGGGCATCTAGATTTCTAGGCTAGTCACCTTTAACAGCATGTACTTGATATGTAGTAGCGTTAACAGCCTGACCCTAACCCTAAACTTAACACCTAACTACACTGTAGTTGCATGCTCTTCCATAACGTTATTCCATATGAAGTACATGCTGTAACACTGCTCATTACCCAGGACAATGCATTACCCAGGACACCAATGTGTAATTACGTTGCAACAGGACACTAACATTGGGTGACAACAAGACAGGTGATGTTGAGATGTTCTTTGGATGCTTTTTAAAATTGACCTACACACACACACACACACACACACACACACACGTAACTGATTCACTGCTGTCAATCCACTCTTTTCCATTCTGCCATCCATTGTCCATTGCTGTTTAAACGTGTTTAAACTTAGCAAAAAAGAAAGTATGACTTTTCGTTTGCCAGAATTAATGTGTTTGAGGTGATGCTACTCAAGACGCAGTGTGATGAGTTCCAAACATAAAAGTCCCCCTCCTGTTCTTTCAATTAGGCGGGCATTATTACCCCCCCCCACCGCGCGCGCCTTTTTCCCGCCTTCATTGGCGAAGAACAGCCACTAAAAGACTAACTTTGTGGTGAAAAAAGGATTTTGATTTGGAGAGATGGGGAAATGAGATGTGAAAACCTCAAGCGAGAGCTTGTGAGAGACACAGTGGGGCTGTTTGTGTCTCTTCCAAGAATTTATTTCTTTCAATGTCACTGCTTTTTAAGGAGAGGGATGAAACGTGGTTAACAAAAGCATCTCTTATCCGCAGTGCACTGACTCATACGCTTGTGCTCTACCTTCTTAAGAGGGCATTCAGGGGGAACCGGGGGAGAATATTCATGCCGATTTATTTATTTATATATTCTATATATTTATGTATATATCTATATTTCTTGAAAACATATTTGAAAACTTGTCAGGCTCCCACATAGCCCACCCACCATCCACCACGAGACTAATACCACTACCACCGCCATTAAAACCACTACAACCGCCACTAAAACCACTACCACCACCACTAAAACCACCACTAAAATCACTACTACCCCCACCACTAAAACCAATACTACCACCGCCACTAAAACCACTACCTCCACCACCACCCACCACCACTACCCTCACACCCTAACCCAATCCTACCACCCCCCCCACTACCTGCCCCTCCACCTCCACAACGCCCCCCCCCCCGCAACCCACCACCCCCACTGTCCAGGGGACAGAAAAGCTCTCTCTCTGGGGGAAATCCAATTATTGGCGAGAGCTCCAGGCTCGCCTGCATTGTCCCGGTCCATACGGCAGTCTGCATATTCCAGCAAAGGAGACGTTTTGGGGAAGAGAGGGAGCGCAAAAGGAGCGAGAGAGAGAGAGCGAGCGAGCGAGAGAGGAGGCTGCTGCTGCTGGTGTTTGTGATAATGCAGAAACAGAATAGAAGTCCCAACGTGGGCCACCTGCCATCACCTGCCTTTTCAAATGGCTGCCAGCAGTTTCACAGATATGAATAAATAAATAAATGCCCTGGCAACAACAAATGTATGGCTTTGCACTGTGGAGATCTCATTGAAGGAACACAAATAAAGAAATGAAATGCCCAGTTAAGTATAGCTTTGTAGTGTGCATAGAAAAAAAAATAATGCCCCATGAACAAAGAATACGACTTCTACAGCACTGAGATTTAAGAGACCAAGATTGTGGGAAGAAATGTAACGATATGACGATAAAAGTGGTGGAAGTGACATTTACTGAATCAACAGCTTACTTCATACTTTCGTTTATTCCCACCTAAGCAGCAACGTTTCCACTGCTTCTGATAAAAATGAAATGATGACCAAGTCCTTGATGTGCTGTCCATGGTTCTTGTCGCCTACGCCATATATTTATAAAAAAGGTATTTTTCTCTTCACTTCAACACTTCAAGGCTAGTCCTCACTTCATGGACATGACAGACAAATTGTGAAAGTGTGCATGACATTTGGGTTGAAGCACCCACACACACACATATTCACAACAAGGAGTGTCTAAAATGGCAGCCCCATTTGGAGCCAAAACATATCTGCTCACGGTCATTTCCAAGAAATTGGCCCGAAACAAAATGAGGTGTGTATAGACACATACACACACACACACACACACACACACACCTAAGTGTATGTGCACTTCTTATACACATGGATAGATACTACACACACACACACAGATAATACACACACTCCATTAGTGCCAAGAAATATGATATTTAGAAATGGGAGGCTAAGAGAGACTAGGGAGAGAGAGCGTGACAGAGAGTGAAAGCAAAAGAGAAATAAAAGGTAGAGAATTGGAAAGAGAAAGATAATAGGAGTGAGGAAGAGAGAGAGAGAGTGGTGGGTAGTGGAAATGTAATTAAATGATGCTTAAGAAGTATGCTTAAGGTGCAGAGATTCAATTACCTCGATTCAAACAACAACAATACAGCATGCGCTATTGTGCTACTTCCTGTTATACAGGGGTGTGAAACAATAAAATGAAAGCATTTACAAATCAAGAGAGCCGTCTCTCAAGACCAATTCCCATCTCCAAATGAACATTAAAAAGTCAATCAATAAATAAACAAATAAATAAATACACTTAATATGAATACAAATGTAAAATAAAAGGCTGACCTCTTGTGGCGACCAGTCCCAGATCTTGGAGTTTCCTGGAATACAAAAACAAAACAGAGACGACACTAGTTAAACAAAAAACATTTTAAAAAATACAAGAGATGACCAATCATTGGTCATCTCAAGGTCACATGTGGACTACGATGTCATCCCCAGTGGGCAGCTCTTAAAACTGAACAGGGATTTGACTGATTAGCGATCACTGCACTCGGCAGGGGTGCACATTCGGTGCGACAGGTGTGGAGTGGGGGGGGGCCAACAAAATAAATAGTCTTGTTATGAAGTGTAACATTGGTGAAAACAGGGGGGCTGATTTAGAAGAGCCTAAATTGCACCACCGGTACTCTGCACATACTGGAAAAACTCCCATTAAAATGGAGCCAATCACATTGTATACCATCTGTGGGACGTTACTGACGATGATGAATCACGCCAACTTTGGACAATATCTGTTCCATGTAAATGAGCCAACCTTGTGGCTAACCTTGCTTGTAATATGTGTTATTTGACTGCATCAACACATGTTGATCCACAAATACTCATGATTGGCCGCACAGAATGTGGCCGATTCAGAAACGCATACTGATCACCATTACTAGTCATTGTGTTTCATTTATAGGCAATATTTAAAAAACATACATCCCTTTTGGTTTTATCCAAATCGTCTTAGAATACCATGAGTGCAAACATTTCTTAGGTCCAGTGGGGAATCGAACTACTAACCAAGTGGCAGTATTAATGCCCTGCTCTACCAACTGAGGTAGGTAGCACTATGCTAAGTGCAAGTCCTCGCGTGACAAAGTGAACAGCCAGGGATGGGCGGTCGAGGCCTGCTGGATGTGAGAGAGCGGGAGCGAGAGAGAGAGACCATAAAGCTTTCATAAAGGATTAGGGCCTTGCTGGGGCTGGGAGATCTATCACTTAACACTGTCCATGGGAGAGGGAGGAGAGTGGTGAGGGGAGAGAGGGAAAGAGGGGGGAGAGCGAGAGGGATAGAGGGAGAGGGGGGAATATACGGTGACAGGAATGATGGCACCCTGGCCTTCACACTCGGAAAATAGAGAGAAGCAGAAATGTAAAGAAAAAAAGAAAAGAGGAAGGAAAAGGAAGATAAAATACTCGACTCCCAGTCAAAGGTTTTGGGTTCGATCCCCAATGTCCACAACCCTGGAGGCATCTTTGAGCGAGATGCCCGATTCTAATCATATAATTATTAGTACAAAATAAATGTGATCCTAGTGTGTGTGTGAGTGTGTGTGTGCGTGCGTGCGTGCGTGCCTGCACGCGTGCATGTTTTAGAAATCCTCTCTTTGTGATCCTGACAGTCCATTAAGTCCAGGGGGAATCTCCTGAAGCATGCCGTCTTAAACTCTACAATAGAGCTCTTCTTCCAGCGTCCCAGCAAGCTGCCTTGAGACCCGCCTCGGCTAATCAAATCTCTCGATATGAAAGAAACAAAACGCTATTGTAGCGTTGGTGTGCACTCGAGGTCATGATGGATATTCTTTAATAACTAAGCATGATTGGCAGTTCAAAGCCCAAAGGAGCTATCAAACCTTTAAAAGAGAAAGGGGTGGCTAGTAACTGTTGTTTGTCGAGACAATATTTTTGCAAGCAGTGAGCGAAATCCATGAGCTGAATATCCCTGTTTTACAATAATATAGTCATTTTAGCAGTAGCTTTTATCTAAAGAGACTTATAATAAATGTTAGATGCTGTTAGATATCGATGAGGAGAAGGTAGAATAGAAGGATGTGCACTGGTCGACTAGGACATTGGGGTTCGAACCCAAAACCTAAATTATATATAAACAGCCCATTGGCGGCTGGTTATCAGCCAGATAATGAAACATAAAAAATTAACAATTCAAATCATTATTTAGTATTGCGTTTATATGATGCTGAATGCCCATTAAGATGCTGCTGTTTCAGATAAGGAGACTCTTTGCATAACGGTATGGGAATGAGTCTCGTCTAATTTGGCGCTCTTTACTGATTGAGTTGCTGAGTGACGGACAAAGAGAACAAGAGTGAAAGTGTGAAAGAGTGAGAGCGAAATAAAGAAAGAGACAAAAGAAAAAGAAAAAGAGAGTGAACGTAAAAGAGAAATAAGTGAAAGAGGGGCGAAAAAAGGGGGAAACAACAGTAAATTATTGAAAAAGGGGAAAAATACATTACAATGGAAAAAGGGGGGATAGTAAGAGAGGGGAAGAGACTGGCAGCACATTTGAAGCAGATGACAGGAATGTTCCATACGGTGGTTCTGCACGGTGCGCCTCGCAAGGCTTCACGTCCCTCCGTAAACCAGGAACACATGGCCGCGAGAAGGCCTCCCTGTGACCCTCCCAGCCTATGGATATTAGATCACAATCTGTGTGTGTGTGTGTGTGTGTGTGTGTGCATGAGTAAACACATACAGACACGGTATGGATTGAGATTGAGAGACACATTCACGAGTATTTGCATGCATGCACCAATACAGTGCATGCAGTGCACAAATACAGACAGACAGACAGACAGACACACACACACACACACACACACGCTGGTCGCTGGTTTTTCCATTAAAACCGGGTCGTAGTACTATAAATGTTATACTACTGTATGTCTGAGAAACCGTCGCCCGTCTGGAGAAATATTCAAGTGTACGCATCAATTAAAATACACGAGGAACAAGCCAGGACATGGCCACGGCTCTTTAAAAAATTGTTTCATTCCCAAAACAGAGATTTTTGCCAGTGGCTTTTCTCCCGCTCCTTCTTCTTGCCAGACCAGGCATAACTGTTTAAGGACTATTTTGAACTACTCACTATCACCCATGTTAATCCAGAGATATCCCTTTGACAGCCGTTGGAGAAAAATGGCCGGTACATACCGTCCCCTTCCCTGTTCTCATTCTCCTCCAAGCTTCTGTCAGGCCGGTGAGAGTGCGGTGAGCACCTTGCCGCACCTGGTGAGTTATCGCGATGCGTTGCCGAAAACGCCGGACTTGCAGGCCAGCATGTGCGTCGAATCATTTTTTATATACATTTTTATGGGCTGTTTATGTGCCTTCATGGACAAGAGACGGACATGGAAAGCGGTTTGAAAGAAAGAGGGAATGACGTGCGGCAGCAAAGGTGAAGGGGAATCGAACTGCCGGTCGCCACGCAGCATGTTGACAACGTTCTTAGCGCATGAGCGACTTGAGCCGCCCGGCCGCCCCATGCGTGTTGAATTCTAAACATGAGAAGAGTACATAGAAGTGGGATGGATGTTATCAGTGCAGCTACATCTGTCAGATGTTACTCTGGGAATTTCAAACATTTGTTTTAAACGGATGCACATTTGACTAGCCTGCATTTCATTTCAACCTACAGGCGTCGTAGGATGCGTGTGTGTGTGTGTGTGTGTGTGCGTGTGTGTGTGTGTGTGTATGTGTATGTGTATGCGTGTCTGTGTGTGTGTGTGTGTGTGTACATATTTTTTGCGACAGGTTACTGTCAGACTGTTCCTGCATGCGAGTGCAGTGTTCACGTATCAATCATATCTATCATATAAGAGAGATTTCTGTAAAAAATAACCATGCCATGTTTTTTAAAGTGCTGTAAAAGTGGAAAAGTACTAGAGACCGCTGAGGCGCAACAAACCAATCCATCTGGGAAATAAATCTCGGCAGAGCGAACAGAAGCCGTCACTCACGAAACCCATTTAAATGTCTGCTCCGGTCTCCAAACTGCAAATTTCATACAGTCGTCAGATTTCAGATCAACCTGTTCAGAACACCGTCTTCTTCTTTCGCTGACAAAAACATGCACCGCAATGTTTATATTTATGTGTCTATAAAAGTTTGGACAGCACGTGAACTGCTGCATTCATTTAAAATCAGTGATATCTGATTACCTCAAGGCCAACAAATACCTCAATTTGTTGGCCTTTTTTCTCCATTCAACTGTATTTACATATTACACCAAACTGTCACATTGATTTGATGAAAGAACATCCTGTCCTCGTTTAAGATTCAGATATTCAGTCAAACCGCAGTGAAACGTTTTATACAGACAGATGTAAATGTAATGCACTGCGCCTATTAAGGTATCTGTAGAGCGATGAGACAAGCCTATTAGCCTTGAGCCTTTACATGATTTTCGTCTGAGGGCAGTGTGTAAAAGTACAAAACCGAAATGAAAAGAGCCGTTCACTACATGTACTATTTAGTTTTGCACGCACTATCATCCAAAGCAAGAGGCAGGGAAGCTCGCTCAAGGATGCCTACAGGTAGATTTCTGACATTGGCATTTGGACTGGGAGTCGAACACCCAAGCCACGGATCCCAGCCATCCTGCCCCCTACGACCTTACCATTAAAATGCAATTTAATGCCGTTTAAAGGGTGAAAAATAAAGCATAATTGTATGAGCATTATGTGTCTTTGCCCTTCAGTGGGCTTAGGGTAAGGGGGTGTTGTATAATGTGGGGCCTGTGAAGCTTTGAGAATGTAACAGTGCTTAAGGCTATACCAATGAAACTTGGGGTCGCCTGATACGCAGACGGGGTCACAGGAGACCATAATCTACACATATTTGAAAGTCTCGTAATGTTCCACAACAAGCTACTGCTAGTATTCAGTAGTGGCGTCACACGCATACAGTCACTGGGTTTAAAACTGCGGTGAAGTAGAGCGGGCCACGATGGATGGGCTTCATACCTGCGGCAGGTGTGCGGGGGGTCCCGGGGGTCCGGGAACAGGGGTCATGCCCTCGTTCTGGACCGTGTTGGCTTGGACCAGCTGCTGCTCCATCTTCCTCTCCCTTTCACCACCGTCATCATCCTCCAGCTCATCCAGACTCTGGGAGAGAGAGACACATGGACATCAATCATTTTATGGTCACTTACAAACAGTTGTGATTATCTTTGGCAATAGGGTAATGATTTTGTCATGCCTATAAAACAATTGATTTGACAGACACAGACAGACAGGCAGGCAGACAGACAGGAGATCTGTTTGGGTATTGCATGAAGCCAGATTTGAAGTGGACATTTTCCTGTTAATCTACATGTGTTCAAATCACTCCAATTGCTCAATCATCACAAAAATTAGCAAATGCTAATTAGAAAAAAAATTAGCAAATGCTAATTTGGCACCAAAAAAATGGCAATTTGGCACCAAAAAAAAAATCTGGCAAATGATTGCCTGATGGTTAACCACTGAATTAGTGTGTAGGTCTACATGAAACACTGTGTTCATGTCATCCCATTACACAGGTCTTGAGAGATGAAGGGAACAATGACAACACTGCAACCTTCTACACCAATTGCAAATTGTGTTGCTTCTTTTTAAGGTAAATATTGTTGCTCCTTTTTTATTGTAAATACTGTTACAGTTGTTTTTGAACAATCACATAAGCATTGCCACTTTCATTTCGACGTACATCCTTTGTATGTGACAAATAAAGTTCTTGAATCTTGCAAATTGCAAAGTTACAAAGTTATCTACATTGAGTTACCTTTTGTTTGCCAATAATCCATCAATCACAGTAAAAATGTCAGCCTTTGTGAGAATACAATTCATATGGTAAAACCACCCGTCTCAAGGTGTATAAACAGACAAACTTATCGGGGAAAGGAATTTACAGATTTATTATAATTCTTGTATTAATGGTTGTCCTAATACCAAAGTTTTTTCTGTTGACATTTGGATTTAAAGTGGGACAATGTCCCTCCTAATCCACAGGTGTGTGTTCAAGAAAAACATGACAAAGCAAAAATGTACAAAAACAGAAGCTAAAGAGTTAAAGACAAAAATATAGGGAAAGGATGTATTTCAATTATTGTATCTATTCATAACGTTTTTTCCAGTTGAACTTTGGTTAAAGTGTGGAGGAAGTGTAAACTACCATCTAACACGTGATGGTCATAAGAGTGTTGCTAACCTCTGGCTCTGAACACCAGTCAGCCATCTCCTAACTAATCCTTTGTGTCCGTGATCACAGAGGCTTCCAGGAACCCCAGTCAGGGGCCCTGGTCTCACCGAGAGCTGATGTGACGGATGAATTCAATCAAGGGAAGGAGACAAGAAAAGGGAAAACGGCATGTCCATGTCCTTCCAACAACACATGTCCGTGTTCTTTGCAATATGCACTCTGACGTACACACAGTTGGACAGATACACGCACTAGAGAGAAACTAGACACACAGAGAGTGTGTGTGTGTGTGTGTGTGTGTCTCCCCCCGTCAGACACACACACACACAGATTTTCAGACATGCACACAAATTCTCAGACACACACCAAGACATGCCATGACGGCAAACTTTGACATAAAGGTGAGGAGACAGCCATCACGTCTGAGTGAGTAATTTCTCACACTGCCTGGGAAAGCTTCAGACACACCACAGAACTACACCAGCTCAGACCTCGGTCTTCTGTCTCTATCTAGGACCACAAGTCAATATAGCCGATCAGAACTAACTGCATTGGCAGGAGCTTGATGGCTCTTGAGAGTGGAAATGGTGGAAATGGAGTAAGACTGCAATTAGCTTTTATTCCTGTTGTGTTTAGAGCCGTTACCCCAAGCAATGATTACTACATAACATGGACAAACCTTTATTGAGTTTGTTTATTTGTTTTTTTTATTCAATTGAAACAATCAAACAATCCATTTCTCTTACATTTCTTCCAGTATTGGACCTAAACAGAGCCAAACACACCCCATAAATAAAATAAATAAAAAGGTCATCGAGTCTACATATTTCACAGCATACAATGTGTTGAATGTATGACCTAAACATGGTCCTGGATATGCTTATGCTTATCCTGGGCATGGTACTGCTGGCGTAGCAAATATCAGACAATGAAAAATAAACATGACAATTCCGGCGTTAGATTTATCATTATATATGAGCACGGGGCCCGACTTCCTATTTGCATTGCCTGGCTGGACTATGCGGGAACGTTATCAGGTTAATTTGTCAGAAAGTGGTGATTACGACGACAATGGATGGTGGAAGACCACCATCTTGAAGAGAAGCAGGGACCCGAGAGACAGGCCCCCAGTGGGACACCATGCAAATACAGACCTTCCCAACTGTTGAATGTTGTGTGGGTCCAACAAAGGGTGTCCCACTCAAACAGGGTCTTTTAGTGGTAAAAATAGCCCTTACAAGGCCTGCAAAGAATGCGCTCATTTGTAAGGCACTTCCGGCTTTGTTCTGGGGGTTTATCAGCACTCCTTGGCGAGACGTTTCCTCCTGGGAAACTCATAGCAACAAACTCTCATGCTAGTCATCTCATCTGTAAGCAGGAATCAGTACAGCATCTCTCTCTCTCTCTTTACATTGGTGCTGGCGATTAGAATGGAGATTTTCGCTTGTTCTCTCTCTCTCTCTCTCTCTCTCTCTCTCTCTCTCTCTCTCTCTCTCTCTCTCTCTCTCTGTCTGTCGCTCTCTCTCGCTCTAGCTCTGTCTATCT
>JAOPJI010073994.1:0-10192 GCA_027122695.1 Merluccius productus | reverse complement strand
ATCATATGAAAAATAAGGTTAATCTCCATTTTAATCCAAATAACGATTTTAAATGCGCCATATCTCTAAAACTAAAATGGCTGTAAAATTTCTAAGTAGCTCAATAAGTACGTTGTTAAGGATTCTTTTTACGCTTATAATTTACACACACTAAAAACCCTTAAATAATGAGAACAGAGTTTGCACATGCGTACTGGGGTGTACAGACAGACACACGGACACTCCTCTTTTATATAGATAGTAGATGACTCAAAAAATGACGGGTGATTATAAATTTTTAAATTATTTGTACATTAAGCTATTACTGTACAATATTTCCCCAATAACGCAGATATTCAACGTTTCATTTAAAGGTGATAGACATTATTGAGTTGGTGATATGTTAGTAATCTTATGAAGCTAAACATTAAACTACGCTCGATTGATTTGGCGCTAGTTACAATGAAAGCTTGATCTCTAAACAATAATGCGACACTCTAGAAATTCCACCTACATTACGAATTGAAACGATCAATAATGAATAATTCAACGCCACAAAGTACCGGCATATTGATTATTTTTAGACGAATACAATTTAAATAGTAATAAAAATGTTATAACCTTTTTATTAATTCGTCGTTAATGTTCGTTCAAAATTACGAGTATAGACGAACTAATAATGATGAAATAGCAATGATGGGAATTGGAATATAATGCGCAATTGATTGGAATAAAATAAAATAAGTTAAAAACACGTTTGAAACAAATTGCTAAACGATGCTACTTTAAATTGAAGAATGACGGACGAAATTCCAATGCGAACAAAAATAAACTCAACTCAGACTTAAATATTAATTGGGAAGTTATTGACGTTATTTTTGTGCAGATTTAGCGTGCGACATCAGGTATGATCCGATTATTATCGGCATGTTAAAGCTATAGGTGGATTACCCTAGGTAGTATGTCGACGTTTGTCCCTCTATGCAGATTTAAAAGGTAATTTTCTATATATAAACACACCGAGGTAATGAATGAATTCCCGAGTGAGTTTCTTATCAAGTGTGCGTCATTTCGGCACTTATTCACACATGGGTACGCAGAGACTTTCGGAACTTTAAGTAGTGTTCTGAATAAGTTGTGCATTGTTTTTCAATGGTGTAACACGATAAATGCGCTCATTTTGTATTCAACTCGAAAATATAGGTCGTATGACTAGATTGACAATGTGCGACACATGACAACTTCATCACCTAAATGTTATCTCATTTGTTCAATGTTGTGTGTTGTTATTGCACAAAATCACTATAGAGTAGCCTAATATAACGCCAAACTTGTATATATTTGTCGATAATTATACTAATAGTGTGTAGATTTTAATGTGATATTATTTCTAAAAGCATCCATTATAAAATAGAACATAAAGTAGAATAGTGAATAAATACATAATTATATAATGGGATTTTACACCTAATAAAAGGATTACACATAGTAAAATGGAATGTATAATTCTGCAGGTTATTTACTAATAGAAATGACACCATATAATTTGTACAGCGCTTTTTCTGTGTTTCCTAAAATAGAGAATGGAATACAAGTTGTTAGTGAGGAAACCTCTCACATCATTTCTCAATAGATTAGCTAAATCCCGATCTACAGGTTTAGTCATTCACTTCATAGTAGATTAGTGAGTGTCGTTCTCAACACGAAGTTAGTTGCGAAAGCATTGTCCACATTGAACACTCTGTTTAGCCTTTAATTGCAGCCTAAAAATTAGCTGAACAATCAAAATACTTCGAAAAAACTTCCTTCTCATATCGATAACGTTGATTATTAGCATCCAAATTCGAAGTGACGTATGTAGTATTGGGTTGGTTAGTATGGGTAGATATCGATCATTTTCCTCTGTCTCCTTTCCGCACAGTACACCCAACTCCGTTGTCCCACTTAATTGGTTTGTAGATATTCGATATGTGTCCACCAAATCAATCACTCTACTCTCATACACACTGAGATACTATTCTAGGCAGTCGTCTAATCCAAATTCTCAATTTGGAGGTGGATGTGGCAATTGGAGGAGTGCTGGAAACAACTACTCAAAATTCGGAACCATGTTAACTGACACTGTATCACTTTTCACTCAATACCTCCAACAACGCTATTGTCTCATAATTGTCAGTCTCATTATGCTGTCACCCGGCTTCATTATGCTGAAAACAGTGAATCACGGGTTGAGTGTGGATTTTGGCTGGATGAATTTTTTGGCGCAGTTAAAGCAAGCGAAAGTCAAGGTATTCAAAAATACTTTTAAATCACCCATGATTACCTATCCAATATTTACTTTATTGTTATGTCTGATTTTTAGAGTATTATTTCGTTGTTTGCACCTAAAGAACTGTCTTCTGGAGTAGCACGTTACTTGGCCACTGTGGAAAAACCTGAATTTGTGGCCAACATCTTAATAAATGCGTTTATAAAGACCACTGGTATCACCTTGGATGATGCCGTCTATTCAAACGTCAGTGATTATAAAAATATACAACAAGTGTTCACTCGAAAATTGAAGCCTCATGCTCGCGTTATTAATCACACTTGTGACATGGTATACTTTTAATTTTTGCTTTAATTTTATTTGATTTTCTGTTGTGTATAGATAAGTCCGTGCGATGGAACCGTCGTCAATGCCGGAGTGATTGACATTGAAAATAAAAACCCCAACCAAATCACCCTCGAATACATTAAAGGTCAGAATGTGAATTTGGAATTGCTTCTCGGTGAAAGGGAAACTCGCGGTCTCAAGCTCTCTTCCAGTGATAACAATCTTTACTACGCCATTTTGTATCTCGCGCCAAACAACTATCACTGCTTTCACTCGCCCACCGAATGGAGGATCGATTCGGTTGAAAGGATTAAGGGTAATTAGATTTTATCTATATTTATTTACTTGATTAATACTTATTCACTCGGTGCGTAGTTGTCCATTTAATTGATCACTTGTTCCCCAAATGTGATTATAGAAATGTAAAAGTTATTTTGATTTGTTCATTTCACATGTGCTACACTTAATCCTTGATTTCTTGATAACTGTACTTTTTAGTGGCTACGAGCACATACTTTATAATAACTTAAAGCGTATTTTCATGTGTTTGATTAATAAGTTTATTGCCTAATTATTTTTCATTGAAATACACAAATATCAAAATCTACATATATATATATATATATATATGACGTTTTATTTATAGGAGGCCTTTATCCAGTGTCGCCGGACTATTTAAAAATGCTGCCAGGGGAAGCTTGTGCTAATGAACGGGTACTAATTAAAGGCCAATGGAAATATGGATCAATGTATGTGATACCCATTGGCGCTATGAATGTCGGTGGAATAGTCATTAGTGCTATAAAGGTAAAATCTGAAGATAGGAAAAAGTATGATTGATTTTTGTAGGAGATTGACAGCGTTGCCAGTAGATATTGGCCCAACTCTAAAATAACCGACATTGGCATGGAAATGAAACGAGCAGAGTCGCTCGGCGAGTTTTTGCTTGGATCCACCATAGTACTTTTGTATGAAGCGCCCAAAACCAAAGCGTTGACTATCCAATCACATTCTGCTGTGTTAGTTGGTCAGTCGATAATGTAGCCGGTCTGGTTTTATATCTCAATGACTGTGAACTGTAATTTTTATTCATGACGATGTTTTATATGGAAACACTACATTGTTTGTTACGCTTTAAAATTTTGCGCTCAGAAACAAATCGGTGGAAAAACTGAAAAGGTTGTTAGAAAATCAAAAAATTAGTAAAAACTAAAACAAAAATCAACCATTTTATTGGTCGGTTCCAGCCAATTTCTATTGTTGTTGTTAATCGGTCTGTGATGTTCTATTGAGAGCAAACCAACGTGGTTAATTCGACCAGAGGATCACTAATTGTGGAGCAAAGTAGCACGGAATATGTCTTTATTGGCACGAGCAGCTCGGTACATATCGATAACCTCCAATGCTACATAGCTTTGGTCCATGTCCTTTAGCTTGAGTTTGCAACTGAAGTGATCTCCAACGACAGGAAAGCTCTGATTAATCAGTTAATTATTATTCACTTAGGTTGCAGTCAACCAATTAAAATATAATATTCAATAAGAGTGTAACGTGATCATATACGAATAAAAAATTAAATTAACAAAGCGAACCTACCTCGTACAATGTAATGGGACCAAAATGCGAGAACAACTGGATTATCAAACGGTCACTGACATGTTGAGGAATGTTCTCAATGTAGATCACGGAGTTGTTTGGCGGAGATGTAATATCATTCAGCCGAATTCCTCGTCTGAAAACCCGATACGGACTGGCGATAGGGTGTATGAGCTCTTTGGAGGTTTCACATGTAACTGGCCCACTTAAAGTCTGGGAGCGGTAAAACACGGGACTTTCTCCGATTTTCTGCTCAATTATTGATTGATAGAAATTTTCATAGCACTTTCCATACAAATAGTAATCATCTATGGATCTACCACTGGAGACAACCACATTTTTGGATTCGTTTTTTTTATTCGAGGTTGCGATAGAATCCGGCCGAGCGGTTGGATTCGTCTGTATTTGACTGTAACGACTACGATGGGAATTGTCCTAATGCAACAATACATCTCAACAAACAAACACATTGAAAAATAATACCAGTATTGCTGACATTGGCTGATTTATTGGGTTGGCAGTCGGTCGTACTTCGTTGGATGATTTCTGAATAATCATTTAACACCACGAATGATTGTTATGGAGTCAATTCATTCATTCTTCTTTGTCACCGGAATCCACTGTTACCACTATCAATCGATTGTTGTTGCTTGAAAGATAAATTGAATTTAGTTAGCGCGATTGAGCTATTACAATATACTTTTTAGATGATTATTTTAAAATTTGTTTCCTGCTCCAATACAATGTTTGGTAGGGCTACAACTCCATTTACGCCCTTTAATTAATGTGATTAAATAATTAAAATTTATGATAATGATTAATTAGACATTTTAATTAGCTATTATTATTATTGTGCAAAACGACTACGATGGAGCACAAAGAAATGCTTAGTACAAGAACCTACCAGGAGGCCAGTGTGTGGTATGTTTTGTTCTACCATACACACGAGGATTATCAGAAAATTGCCCACCACTTTGTTATACTTTATTATACTTTGTTGTGTAGGGTCAAAGTAGCGAAGCTGGTTGATGATTACCAGCCAGTTGACCTAGGGATCGGCAAGCCTGACATAGAGACGGCTCAGTTTATAAAGGATGCTCTGATCAGTACGCAGTCGTTGCCAGATTCGATAAATCAGTACACGAATAGCAGAGTAAATATAACTTGCTTTTCAACTGTATTATTAGCTGGTTTCTTTTTTTATATATACTTTGGTGACCACAGCGTTTTAAGCCAAATTTAAATAGTATTATTAAGACATTCGTGTGTTTATATTTTACAACTTAAACTGCAAAAATGAACGTTTAGGGCCATCCCAAGCTGCTCAATATCCTATCGCAATTCTATTCCCCACTCATGCACAGAAACATCGATGCTGCCACCGAAGTGATAAAAATGTTTCTATTTATTTCACTTTTAAAAGATTTGCACTACCAACGGCGCGGATGGCTCGATTTTTTGTGCTACTTTAGCTCTCATCAACCCAGGAGACCAAGCGATCGTCTTCCAGCCCTATTACGACTCCTTTGTATCCACTGTGCTGATGGCTGGAGGAGTGCCTGTCTTTGTGAACCTACACTTGGTACCAATTCAAAACACTTAACTATTCCTTTTATTCGTTATTAAATTTGTTTTTGATTATGCCGCAGAATGGATGCACATCGTCCTCAACCGTAACTTTTGATAGAAAAGAACTGGAAAAAGCATTCACCAAAAAGACCAAACTGATTTTTGTCAATTCTCCCCACAACCCCACTGGAAAGGTGCATTATCGTCGAAACCAACCAGCTTTAATATTCATTAAATATTAGGTTTTTAGTGTTGACGAACTTCAACTCATTGCCGACCTTTGCATCCAACACGACGTTATTTGCGTTTGCGACTACGTTTACGAGCATTACATCTACTCCGATTCCCCGCATGTCTATATGAGTGAGTGTTATTAGTTCGTAACATGAATATTTTCGTTTCCAGACACGCTTCCTGGCATGTGGGAACGGACTATAACCGTTGCGTCGGCGGGTAAAGCGTTCAATGTGACAGGTTGGAAAGTAAGTCTTTGTTTGCTTCATTTGAACGTATCGTTTTATTTGGTGAATACAACGATTGTTGTAATAGTTTTCTGTCATATTACATAACATCAAATTCGTTATTTTTCAGTGTTTCGGATTTTCCCTTTAATACGGATGCAGTTACGCCTCAAAAATTATTTAACTAAAACTTTTTATAATTTATATTAATAATAAATGCTGAATAATTCTTTTATACAGAAAAACAAAGTTCGATACACTAACACCGCCGAATTGAGCATGCATCCCCATTCTTTGTTTGACTCGTTCCATTTGATGAGGAAATTTAATATTTTAATTATCATTATTCGTTAATCTGGAAACCGTTGAGAACAAGATAAAAGTAAATTGTGAAAAAACAAAATAAATATTATATCTATGTAAAAATGCATTTGGATAGATTGCAGTGTGCAGTTTCCCCCCAAGTTGACATTGAATATTTGATTATTACTCGGAATTAATAATTTAAGTAATATTTGGTATAGTTCAATTCTAGTGATTTGACATTAGCTGAAAATAAGATAAATTATGAGGAGAAAGTCACTTCATGTTAAAAAAATGAGACTTGTCTAAATTAAACAATTTATGAAGCATCACGAAGTTAAAATAGTGAAAATAAATGCGACTCATTTGTCCAAACGAAGTAGACCACGCTTCGTCTCGATGGAGGACTATTTTCACTAGAGTAAAACAACAATATGAGTAGTTAACTTCAAATTGGAAAACCATCGAACCAGTAAATGAACATAAAAACTTAGTTGGGATGGAGTATCGGTCCTCAATACTTGATTGATGGCATCCACGCCATCCATTCCGTGTGCAACTACACTTGTCCCAGTATTACACAAGTAGTCAGGATAAAGTTGAACTCAAAAATAACCGTTAATATAGGAAGCGATCGCTACATGTCTCCAACATCAATTAACCACCGAGAGCGACTACTGGCCAGGCATCAGACAACAACTATTGACCAAACGTGACATGATCGTGGATGCATTTCATCAAACAGGCCTCGAATGCTTGGTGCCCCAAGCAGGCTACTATTTGCTCGTCAACTTTGAACCAATTATCAAAAAATTCATGATAAACAATGACACTGGCAGTTTCCTTGGTATGGTTAAACTTGTCGAACTGTAAACTTAAATTTATAGATTACATCGACGAGTACGACGTCGTGGAATGGCTAATCAAAAACAAAGTATTTCAGTAGTTATCGTCGATGTAAAAATGGGACATAGAAGTTGATGGGTGTGCCACTGGGGCCATTTTACGCACAGGATTCTCGTTACATGGGCAAATGTTATGTGAGGTTCAGTTTTTTCAAGGTACTGCAGGTCGAACATTCATGATAATTAGAAATAGAGAGAAAAACAACTGCAGTTGGCAAAAAAAATCATCCTTCAAATAAATACACTAGAAATACCATCTACAAAGCTATAGACGACGTCTTCTTCTCGAAGGCGTCGACAGATCGTCTTTGCTATTCTTCGGTTTCTTGGGTTCATATTCCACTTGCTCTTCCAAGTCATTAGTTTTGGTATCGCCATGTTTACGTTTCTCAATGAGTTTGCTAATTTGGTTCCATTCGCTGTCTATTTTTTGCTTGGATTTTGCCACGTCTCTTACAGACATGGAGCCAGCATTAGTTTTTCTTTCAGTTTGCGATCCTCTTCTAAATCATTATTTATATGTCACGAGTCAATTGAAAACATATCCATTGTAGAATTAGTTGTTTGATTATTACTTTGCATCGCTAACTTTAGAATTGTCCTTTTTTCCCGCCTATAATAATCCCATTGATAATTAAAATAAAGACTAAAAATTTGCTTTAAGGTCGTCCAGTCGATCACCGATCGAGTGGTTGAAAGCCCTAAGTATAAATGTGAGTAGCTTTGAACCATATGAACTACTCGGGATAGCACTCAGCATAATTTAGTTCACTATTCTTCACTTTGGTTTTGTATTTAGCTTCTCTTCACAACAATCGGTCGGTCCATGTTGATTTCTCATAAATATTATTACCTCGCCTCCGAAGCAAGCACCTTCAAGGCATCAATGTCAGTGTGATTAAAATCTTTGATTTTCTGAAACACATTTTTCATGCAACTAAATCTTTTAAAAATACTGCATTTTGTTTTTTAGTTGTTTCTATTTTTTCCGTTGTGACAACTTCCTCCTTTGTTTCGACATTTTCTTCAAAAATGACAGGCTTAGTTTCACTTGAACCTTGTTGACTTTTCAGTAACATTGCTGTCTTTAATGTATCCTCAATTTTGTATTCCCCAATGTCGTCATATATATTGGTTTCGCTACAGACATGTTACCAGGGGATGCATAGGTTAAATATACGCTGGAGTATTTGACGGGGTCTTAAAATTGTCAGTAGAGCTATTTTTATTGTTGTCGCTTGTTCTAACAGTCGTAGTGGCAGAATCGTGCCTCAAATACCCCAGAATGTTGTACAGCTTTTTAATAATTGACTGCGTAGTCGAGATGGATATCTCCTTCTTTTTCGAATGCTCAGTTTTACTTCTAGTGATAATAGTAGGTATGGTTTCATTTGATTCGACTTTGAATTCGTATGCCTAAAAGTCAACGTTTTATAAAAAAACATTTTTAAAACTATTTAAACATAATAAATGCGCGAAGTGAACAACTCACAATTAATATATTGCATAATTTTTTTAAGATAAATGATGAATATTTCATCATGGTAAATATAAAAATGTGCAAAAAGCAACTATTCGATAGAGTATCAATAATGCTCTCAACCAATTAAAAGCTAATAAATATTAGTACGTCCATAGTAAAAAGTATTAAAAACAATTGTTGGTAATTACATAAATATATAATTAGATGCGTGGAATAATTAACACGGAACTGCCGTCGGTAGAACAAATTAGCATATCAATCATTACCACTTATTTTAAATTTACTACAAAACTCCAACGTTTATAAAAAGCAAGAGGGAAATTTGAATATTTCTCGATGCAACTCAATCTACTTCTAATTATTCAAACAATAAGAATAATTGATCACTTGCTCAACCATTAACATCTGATTTAATCGAATTAATTACTTACGTTGCTTAAACAATTATAAAAAGCGTACAAGCAGTTATAGTAATTACTAAAGTTGCTTAAACACTTTAAAAAAGCATGCGAGCAGTTATAGTAATCACAAAAGTTGCGTAAACAATTATTAAATTCCAAGCGAACAATAAACTTAATTGACGACACAACGTAAACAGTTTAAAAACGCGTGGATAATTAGGGCAAACGTGTTCGGACAATCATTTGAAAGTAAGAGAGCGATTAAGACAACTGATCACGCTGCACACATAATTATAAAAGGCGTGCAAGTAGTTATAGTAATCATAAAAGTTGCTTAAACAATTATAAAAAAGCGTGCACGTAGTTATAGTAATCAAAAAAGTTTCTTAAACAATTTAAAAAAAGCGTGCAAGCAATTATAGTAATTAGTAAAGTTGCTTAAACAATTATAAAAAGCGACCAAGCAATTATAGTAATCATAAAAGTTGCTTAAACAATTATAAAAAAGCGTGCAAGCAATTATAGTAATTAGTAAAATTGCTTAAACAATTATAAAAGGCGTGCAAGTAGTTATAGTAATTAGTAAAGTTTCTTAAACAATTATAAAAAGCGTGCAAACAGTTATAGTAATCATAAAAGTTGCTTAAACACTTTAAAAAAGCGTGCAAGCAATTATAGTAATCATAAAAGTTGCTTAAACAATTATAAAAAGCGTGCAAGCAGTTATAGTAATCACAAAAGTTGCTTAAACAATTATTAAAATACAAGCGAACAATAAACTTAATTGACGACACAACGTAAACAGTTTAAAAACGCGTGGACAATTAGGGCAAACGTGTTCGGACAATCATTTGAAAGTAAGAGAGCGATTAAGACAACTGATCACGCTGCACACATAA